>JAINVK010000888.1:0-142441 GCA_030068075.1 Paguma larvata
CAAGGAACAGAAGGTGAAACCAGAAACGCCCCAGAAACCGTGAGTTTAATCTGCGACAGATAAAACGAACTCTGGGAGCTGAGCTGAGGGAACGGTGAGCGTCTTCGGAGATAGCTGGGAAAGTGCCAATCAAACAACATCTGAACGAGAGGGCCAGAGAGGGTGAGACCACCACAATCCAGCCCCTAAGTGCAGGGCTTTTGAAGAGAAGTTTGTTGTCAAACAGCAGCACTCCCCTTGCGACACCGGGACCAGGCCGCCCGCGGCCCGGTGCTGCCAGGACTCGAGCGCCGCCAGGACTGGCAGCGGGGACCCAGGCATCCCCAGGCACCGCCGCCTGGGGACCACCTCTGACCCTGGCACAATTACAGTGAAATCGGGTGTAGCAGGCGGCCGAGCCACCGCCCAGTGAACCCCACTATGCCGGCGCCTGTGGTGGAGTGAGGACAGAAATAGAGGGGCAAACAGAGACCCCAGGACTGGTGGCGAGGGAATGGAGGGACGCCATTGTTGTCCCACAAGCTGGGAAGTCACCCCAAAAGCCATCCTTGTGGCAGTGGAGGCGGGACCCGCCTACACCAAACCACGCCCCTCCCAACAGGAGTGACACCTTTCAGAGGGAGCGACTGATTCCAAGTGCAGACTGCTGCCTGGAGTAACTCCAGGTCATTTATTCTTTCTTAAATTTATCCCTCCCTTTCACCTTCTTACCGATCCCCACCCCTGAGCTGGCTATCCAGAGTACTGGCTGGCTTCAACATTCTTTTAACCCACTCTCTCAAGGCATGTTCTGCACCTCCTTCTGTACTTCCCTATCCCTCTCTCTGGAATAACCAGATGCACACGTTCATCTGGGCAACATCTATCCTCATTCCTTTTCCCTTGCACCCGTCCTTATTCTGATTGCTCTCAGTCTGGATTAAGCCCTTTAGTCGCTCTATCTGGGCAAAGTCCATTTCCTTCTTCTCCCCGCTCCTGTCATTATTCTTTCTGTATATGCTCTGCCACCAGCACACTACATACCCTGTCCTTAACGTGTAGCTGGTACTTCAGGACATAGCCCTCAGAGAGTCATTTCTTATTCATTTTTCTGTTGTGAACCGCTTGTCTGTATCATTTGTTGGTACGTTTGGGTATTCTGTACGTTTGGTACAGACTGGTACGTGCAGTTGGTACATACAGTTGGCACGTTTCTGTTTTCTGTTTGTCAGTCTGTTTTCCTTTCCAGGGCAACTGCAAGATACAATCCAAAACACACCTAGCCAAAATGACAAAACGGAAGATTTCCCCTCAAAAGAATCTACAGGGAGTAGTGACAGCTCAAGAATTGATGAAAACAGATATAAGCAACATAAAAGAGCATGAATTAGAATGATAATCATAAAACTAATCGCTGGGCTTGAAAAAAGCAGAGATGAATGCAAGGGGTCCCGCGCGGTAGAGTTCAAGGACCTTAAAAATGGTCAGGAAGAATTTAAGAAGGTCTTGGATGAAATACAAGGCAAATTGGAAGCAGCCACAGCACGGATTGAAGAGGCAGAAGAGAGAGTAAGTGCATAAGAAGATAAAATTATAGAAAAAGAGGAAGCAGATAAAAAGAGAGAGAAGCTGATCCAGGAGAAGGAAAGGAGAATTCGAGAGCTGAGCGATGCACTCAAATGAAACAATATCCATATCATAGGAGTTCCAAGGAAGAAGAGAGTGAGAAAGGAGTCAAAGGGGTACTTGAACAAATCATCACTGAGAACTTCCCCAACATGAGAAGGAAATGGGCATGGAAATCCAAGAGGTACAGAGAACTCCCCTCAGACGTAACTTGAATAGACCTTCTTCGCCACACATCATGGCGAAACTGGCAAAAGATAAAGACAGGGAGAGAATCCTGAAAGCAGCTAGGGAAAAAAGGACCTTAACATACAAAGGCAGACACATAAGGGTTGTAGCAGACTTATTTACAGAAACTTGGCAAGCCAGAAAGGAATGGCAGGAAATCTTCAATGTGATGAGGAGGAAGGACATGCAACCAAGAATCCTGTATCCGGCTAGCCTGTCATTCAGAATAGAAGGAGAGATCAAGGTTTTTCCCCAACACACAACAACTGAAGGAATTCATCACAAATAAGCCAGCATGACAAGAGATCCTGAGGGGTACTCTATGAAGGAAAGGTTGCAAAGAACACACACTACCAGAGACAGCCTTACAAACATGAAACCTACAGATAATACAGTGACTATAAGCCCATATTTTTCAATATTTACACTGAATGTAAATGGACTAATTGCGCCAATCAAAAGACACGAGGTAACAGAATGGATTAAAAAACAAGACCCATCAATTAGCTGTCTTCAAGAAACTCATCTTAAACCTGAGGACACCTTTAGACTGAAAGTGAGGGGATGGAGAACTATCCACCATCCTATTGGAAGTCAGAAGAAAGCTGGAGTAGCCACACTCATATTGGAAAAACTAGACTTTAAAGTGAAAGATGTAATAAGAAATGAAAAAGGACATTATATAATAATCAAAGGGACCATCCAGCAGGAAGAGATAACAATAGAATAAATATCTACGTGCCGAATTCGGGGACACCTTAATTTGTAAAACAACTAATTACAAACATAAGCAACCTTATCGATGAAAATGTCCTAATAGGAGGGGACCTTAACACTCCACTGTCAGCATTGGATAGATCCACAAAACAGATCATCACCACAGAAACAACGGCCCTGAACGACACATTAGAACAGATGGGCCTAACAGACATCTTCAGGGCCCTTCACCCAGAAGCAAAGGAATTTACATTCTTCTCAACTGCACACGGTACGTTTTCCAAGATAGACCACATTCTGGGGCACAGGAAAGCTCTGAATAAATATAAAAGAATTGAGATCATACCGTGCACACTGTCTGACCACAAATGTTTTGAAATTGGAAATCAACCACGGGAGAAAGCCTGGAAAATATCCAAAAACAGGGAGGCTAAGGAATAACCTACTAAAAGACGAGTGGGGCAGCCAAGCAATCAGAGAAGAAATTAACAAATACATGGAAACAAATGAAAATGAAAAGACAACAAGCCAAATGCTCTGGGATGCAGCAAAGGCCGTCCTGAGAGGAAAATATATTGCAATCCAGGCCCACCTCAAGAAACAAGAAAAATCAATAACACAAATGCTAACAGCACGCCTAAAAGAACTAGAAGTAGAACAACTAAAACAACCCAAACCCAGCAGCAAGGGAGAAATAACAAAGATCAGGGCACAAATGAATCATATGGAAACAGAAAATGTAGTGGAACAGATCAATGAAACCAAGAGCTGGTTCTTTGAAAAAATGAACAAAATAGATAAACCTCTAGCCAGGCTTCTCAAAAAGAAAAGAGAGAGAACTCAAATAGATAAAACCTTGAATGAAAAGGAGTAATTACAATCAATCCCTCAGAAATACAAGCAAACGTCAGAGAATCCAATGAAAAATTATAGACCACCAAACTCGACAACCTGGAAGAAATGGACAAATTCCTAAACAGCCACACGCTCTTAAAACTCAAAAGGGAAGATATAGAAAATTTGAAAAGACCCATAACTAGTGAAGAAATAGAATCAGTCATCAAAAACCTCCCATCAAATAAAAGCCCTGGACCAGAGGGCTTCCCTGCGGAATTTTACCAGACATTTAAACCAGAGTTCATTCCTATCCTCCTCAAGCTGTTCCAAAAAATTGAAACGGAAGGAAAACTCCTGGACTCATTCTAGGAAGCCAGCATCACTTTGATTCCCAAACCAGATAAAGACCCAGAAAGAAAGCGAATTACATGCCAATATCCTTGATGAATATGGATGCAAACATTCTCAACAAGATACTAGCAAATCGAATCCAAGAGCATATAAAAATAATTATTCACCATGATCAAGTAGGGCTCATCCCTGGGTTGCAGGGCTGGTTCATTTTCGCAAATCAATCAATGTGATGAATCACATTAACAAAAGAACAGATAAGAAACATATGATCCTGTCAATAGATTCAGAAAAAGCATTTGACAAAATACAGCACCCTTTCCTAATAAAAACCCTCGAGAAAGTCGGGATAGAAGGAACATATTTACACATCATAAAAACCATATATGAAAAGCCCACAGCTAATATCTTCCTCAATAGGGAAAAACTGAGAGCCTTCCCCCTAAGATCAGGAACGCGACAGGTGTGTCCACTCTTGCCACTCCTAATTTAACATAGCGTTGGACGTCTTAGCACTCGCAATCAAACAACAAAACAAAATAAAAGGCATCAAGATTGGCTAGGAGGAAGTCAAACTTTCACGTTTTTCAGATGACATGATACTTCACATGGAAAACCCGACAGAATCCACCAAAAGCCTACTAACTGATCCATGTTTGCAGGGTACAAAATCGATGTACAAAAATCGGTGGCATTTCTCTACACCAACAATGAAGCAGCAGAAAGAGAAATAAAGAAGCGAATCCCTTTCACAATTGCACCAAAAACCATAAAATACTTAGGAATCAACCTAACCAAAGACGTGAAAGACCTCTACACTGAAAACTATAAAAAAATTACGAAGGAAATTGAGGAAGACAGGAAATGGAAAAACATCCCATGCTCATGAATTGGAAGAATAAATATCTTTAAAATGGTAGTACTACCCAAAGCAATCTACACATTCAATGCAATCCCAATCAAAATTGCACCAGCATTCTTCTCACGGCTAGAGCAAACAATCCTAAAATTTGTATGGAATCACAAAAGACCCCGAATAGCCAAAGTAATACTGAAGAATAAAACCAAGGTGGGAGGCATCACAATCCCAGACTTTAACCTCTACTACAAAGCGGTAGTCATCAAGACTGTATCGTATTGGCACAAAAACAGACAATAGATCAATGGAATAGAATAGAAAACTCAGAAATGGACCCACAAGTATATGGCCAACTAATCTTTGACAAAGCGGGAAAGAGTATCCAATGGAAAAAAGACAGCCACTTTAACAAATGGTGCTGGGAGAACTGGACAGCAACATGCAATAGAATGAAACTAGACCACTTTCTTACACCACTCACAAAAATAAACTCTAAATGGATAAAAGATCTGAATGTGAGACAGGAAACCATCAAAATCCTAGAGGAGAAAGCAGGAAAAAGCCTCTTTGACCTAAGACACACCAACTTCTTACTCGACAGGTCTCTAAAGGCAAGGGGATTAAAAGTAAAGATGAACTACTGGGACCTCATCAAGATAAAAAGCTTCTGCACAGCAAAAGAAACAACCAACAAAACGAATAGGCAACCAACGGAATGGGAAAAGATCATCACAAATGACATATCGGATAAAGGACTAATATCGAAAATCTATAAAGAACTTACCAAACTCCACACCCGAAAAACAAACAACCCAGTGAAGAAATGGGCGGAAGATATGAATAGACACTTCTCCAAAGAGGACATTCAGATGGCCAACAGACACATGAAATGATGCTCAATGTCACTCATCATCAGGGAAATACAAATCAAAACCACACTGCGATACCACCTCACACCAGTCAGAATGGCTACCCCAAGAGATACAGGACTGCTGATGCATAGGGGCACGTGTACCATGATGTTCATAGCAGCCCTTTTTCCACAATAGCCAAATCACGGAAAGGAACTAAGTGTCCATCAACTGATGAATGGATAAAGAAGAAGTGCTATATATATATATATATATATATATATATATATATATATATATATATATATATATACATACAATGGAATACGATGCGGCAATGAGAAAGAATGAAATCTGGCCCTGTGTGGCAATATGGATGGAACTGGAGAATATTATGCTAAGTGAAGTAAGCCAGGCAGAGAAAGACATATGCCGTATGGTCCCACGCATAGGTAGGCTTTGGGAGACCTAACAGTAAACCAGGGGGGAGGGGAAGAGGGGAAGGAAGGGGAAAAAAGCCACGGAGAGGAAGGAAGACATAACATGGGAGACTCTCAAAGACTAAGAACAATCTGAGGGGTGAGTGGGGTGTAGGAGGGGCGAGAGTAGGTGATGGGCACAGAGGAGGGCACTTGTTGGGAGTATCACAGAGTGTTGTATGGAAACCAAATTGACAATGAATTATTCAAAAAAATAAAATAGCTATATCAAAAAGGCAAGAGATACCGTTGGCAAGGACGTACAGGAAAGGAAATCCTGGTACTGTTGTGGACTGTACTTTGGTACAGTCACTATGGAGAACAGTATGGTGGTTCCTCAAAGAACTAAAAATAGAACCTCCATAGGATCCAATTATCCCATTTCTGGGTATGTATCTTAAAGAAATGAAATCCTGACTTCTGCACCCCTGTGTGTATTAGGGCATTACTTACAATAGTCAAGAAACAACCTCAGCATCCATCGATGGATCGGTGGATTAGAAAATATGGTATATATTTACAATGGAATATTTTCAGCCGCAAACAAGAAGGAAATCCCGCCATTTGTGACAACATGAGTGAAACTTGAGGGCATCATGCTTAGTGAAAATAAGTCAGACACAGGAAGACAAATATTGTGTGAGCTGACTTATAGGTGGAATCGTATAAAAGACAAATTCACAGACACAGAACAGACTGGTGGTTGCCAGGGGTAGGAGGCTGTGAGAAATGGGTAGATACTGGTCACACGGTACAAGATTAAGAAATTCTGGGGATCTAATGTGCAGGCTGGTGACTACAGTTAACAATCCTGTAGTATATATTTGGAAGTTGCTAAAAGAATAGATGATCACAAAAAAAGAAATGAATGTATGTGAGGTGATGGAAGTAGTAACACTATTGTGGTAATCATTTTACAATATCAAAGTGTATCAAATTAATACAGGCATACCTTACAGCGACACAGTTGTATGTGAATCCTATCTCAATAAATCTGGAAAAACTTCAAAAATTCAAATGTACTCGTATGTCATTATATAGCGTTCAAAAATAGCAATAACCTGATTAGATATGCTTTCGTTGGAAAAAAAAATGATTTGCCATTCCTGGGTGGCTCAGTCCGTGAAGTGTAGGACTTCGGCTCAGGTTTTGATCTAACCGTTTGTGGGTTCAAGCCCCACATCAGGCTCTGAGCTGACGGCCCAGAGCCTGGAGCCTGCTTTGAAATCTTTTATCTCCTTCTCTCTCTGCCCTTCCCCCACTCTCACTTTGTCTCTCTCTGTCTCTTGTAAATGAATAAACGTTAAAAAAGTTTTTTAAATGATTTGATAACTTTTGTTGACTTTTAGCCTAGTATGTAATCGAAGAGGAAAAAAACTGGATTTACCAAAAAGAAAGTTACCATTGCTTTTTCATGGGTGAAATGCATGCAAGAGAATATGAGTACCACATAGCTACATAGACTTCCAAAAAGAATGAAATTTCCCATAGATTATTTAGGACTTAAACATGAGCCCCTAGAGCACCAAAAAGAAAAACAAAACTAGCAATTGTTTTCTCAAAAAACTGTTATATAGATAACTTTTCTAGTGAAATAACACCCAAGAAAAGAAGGATCTTTCTGAGCAATTATGAAACAATTCCTCTTGACCCAAAATTCAAAACTAATTCTGTAATTATAGAAGATGAAATAGCTTTCATTGTGAACACGGTCAATAGGAGCAACTTTGAGATAGTAAACATCTGGTTAAAGTCACCTCAAACTTAAACGACAACAAAAGGAAAACCCTACCATGTAGCCGTGGTAACAAGAAGCCAGCAGAATCAGGTTTAAATGTGTGTATCAGTGCCCACCAGCCTTACTCACCAACCAATGAATTTCGGCTCCTTCCTTCTGAAAGAAAGCCAGGAAGGGACAGAATCCCTCCAATGCAATGCCTCGGAGTGCCAGCCAATCAACAACAGTCTCACCCAAATAACCATCGTGCTTCAGATGATGACACACCATTTAATTCTCTGAAAGTCCCCCACTCCTTAAACTCCACTCTTCCCCAGACCCTGAATAAGAAAAGCAGACTGCTCTGTTAGAAAAGATTATACCTAACCAGCATAGCTCGCTCTTATTTGTAAGCAACAAATTCCAACTTCAACTTTTTCTTTCAGATATTGAGGGCTCATAATCCTTCGGCAAGAATTTTTAAAGTCCTATAATAATTTGCCACCACATTTATTTTCCTTAATAAAATATAAAGGAAGTTTGGTATTCCTTTGATGCATTTTACCATCATGAAAACGACCATAAATGCAGCTAAAAGAATAAGAAGCAAGTAAACACAGTATTGTCCCCCCAAAATCCAAAAAAATGCATAGAACTGGCAAGTTTAATTTTCAGAATGAACGCATGTCAAACGTTGCATAAATAAGAAATAGTATTATGTTAAAAGCAATATACACAGGTTCAACTCCATTCACTCAATAAATACTACTGATAAGAACTATAAAATTGAGAACATTTTCTAGGCACTGAGAACATGTTAATGAACAGATAACAATTCTACTCCTGAGTGAATTAAACACACAATAACAATAAACTACATATAGGCAAAATATACAGTAGTTGAGGAGAAAAACTAAAGTAGAGAAATCAAATTTTGATGTGTTATAGGCAAAGGGGTCGTTGAAATACTGCTCAGGAAGACCAAAAAAGGCTTTGCTAAGAAAGTGACTTTGAAGCAAAAATCTGAAGAGAAAAAAGAAAAAGAAAAAATTTTATGGGAGAGGTATAAAAGTAATTGCCAACTTGAATTGCATTTTCTACTGATAATGGGAGTAAAACTAAAAAAAGGTAGAAAGTATAGGGTACAAAATTGGAAAGGACATAAAAGTAATTATCAACTTTAATCCCATTTTCTGCTGCTAATGGGAGTAAAACTAAGAAAAGGTTAAATGATTTGTCCAAAGTTCCTCAAGTGGCATTACCCAGCATTTTGTGGCACCAAAAGAGAGAATACATTTCTTTAATGCTCAATCAGATAAATGACCACGATTTCATTAAATTAATCAGACACATTAAATGTGTGACTTTGGCACAAGAAGTTAATACCTTCATAGGAGACGAAGAGATTAGCTACTTTTTCTTTTAAAGGAGAATCTCTCTAGATTTTGTCTATTTTTAAAACTCAACAATGTCAACACTAGCTTTTCTTCCTTGGAGTTAAATACTAAAGGTTTGCTGAAGGTTTATGCTACCTACATGCTAAAAATCATACATGTCAAAATGTACCATACTTCAGTAAACATAATGTGAAGGTTTGACTCAACAGAAACATCTGAGAATGATGGTAAAAATGTGAAAAAAGGTGGTGATAATATAAATCTTTGTTATTAAAAATATCTCAAAGTGGTCATGTTGAAATTCTAGTTCCGAGGTGTTGAGGAAAGCTGATAAGAGTGCACATACTGAAGCAATGAATAGGTGGGTTTAGCTGGGAATATTTGTTCCTATTTTTGCTCTCAGTTATTGCATCTTTCTCATTTTATTGTTTATGGAAATACAATTTCTATTGAAGCCAATAGACTGAAGAAAACCCTAGAGATTATGTTTTGTGAGCAATTTCTTTATGGTTATTCTAGTTCATGAGGTCACATGGTACTTTTATAGCTAAATTAGTTTCCCAGATCATATGCTACTTGGAAGATTGACAGAGAAACGCTATGGAAAACAAAGCATAAAATGTTTTCCTGAACTCCTATTTATTAGTAGCAGAAATCCTCTATTTCCAGACACAACTACATATTTAGACAATCCCGTATTATACACACACCTTTTCCCATAAGTGGAAACTCAGAATGGATCAGGTAATTGCTAAAGAGAGAAAACAAAAGTAAAGCAAAGTGAACCTCTACCTGTTTTCGAAGTTGAACTTTCTTTTCCAGGAACTCTGCATGTAACATGCGTATCATATTACTAAACCTTGTCATATGTTGATGGAATTCTTCATTTAGGTATACTTTAGACGCTTGGAAATTACCTGGTGAAGGAGAACTCACATTTTCTAATTCAGGCGCCATACTTTTATCGTTATTAGTACTGTCATTATCTGCAGATAATGGCTTCTGGAACGAGCCTTGTATTGGTTTTGTTTCCTTGCAAGTATTTGTAACAGAAGAAACATCATGCCTTTTTGTTTGAATCATGTGTTTCATCGCACGGGAGCGGGCGTGCCACAATTCAAAACGGTTCTCTGAATTACTAGACCGGGGTGTGTGTCCAATGTCTACTTTACAATTAGAGGTATTTTGGTTCGTAGTCTTGACCATTGGCAGGTCAAACACTTGGTCTTCTTTCACTTCAAATGTAACTAGTGGGTTCCTTCCTTTTTTATTTCCTGCAGAAGGTATTTCCTTGAAGGTTGTTCCTTCTTTAGAGATAGCATGTAATGGTTCTTCCTTAGGATCAGGAGCAATTTTGTATTTCTTACAAATTTCACCAGTCTTCTGCTTTAACTCGCTGGGGTTGAGTATTAAGTTCTTTTCCCCCTCTAATTTGCCTTGTTTGAGCCACATTTCCTCATTCTTTGGCATAGAAGGAAGTCCTGAATATACAGAATGATCATCTTCTCTATCACATTCCTTATTGATTTCTGGTTCTTGAGTCTTTCTTTCCACATGCAAAATTTCTTTGTTTTGAGTTTCACATCTCTTTTCTGCCTGGATACATGTTTGTAAAATAACTTTATCCTTAAGGAATCAGGACAAAGAAATATTAGAAAACAATGAAAATTTAACTCTTCAATTTCTCAATCTATGTTTAGCTGTTCCCAAGTCACTGGATTGTGACTTCCTATAACAAGTGAAAAACAACTTGCCTTAGCCTAAGACAGAAGGAAAACATGAACTCATACACTTAATTTTGTCATTTTTTTTGAACTAAACAACCCAATACATGTTAATTCTATTAAAAAATAAGAGGATTTTCAATGATACAAATTTTAAAACATTTTACCTTCCCATGCCTTAAATAATGAGCCCTAAAGTGCATCTGAGTATTTTTTAAAGATTAATAACTAGAGAACAGGCAAATTTAAAATTACTGGGAGCCAAAATCAAATAATATCAATGAGGAAGAAAAGTCAAGTCAAATTATACGTACATCGATAGAGAATATCTACTTGTACCCAGCTCTAATACACTGGAATGTCCACTGAGAGCGGATAAGAAAAATGTTAACAATACTTACTCATTCCCTATGCCAAAGTGAATAACTTAACAAGCTATTGTGTATAATCCAACACCCAATGTCCCATCCTATAAGGAGTGATTCTACAATAGGCACTTGTGTTCATTTTATGACCCTATCTTCTGAAGTCAACTACAAAGAGACCAGAGTGGAAATAAATCTTTAATCTTGGCATTAGTGACTGGCAATATGAAACTGCACATTTTGAACCACTGAAAATAATTACTCCTTCTGCATGAATCTAAGTCAGTGGCCATTAATGTTATAGTGCTCCTAATTTCAACTGCTTACACATAGGATTCAATATTTGATGGTACCTGCTTTATCATGTAAGGAAGCTACAATAATGGAAGAAGCAAACAACATTCAGGAAATTTTGGGGCCCCAATTCCAAGGATAAAGTTTAGCGCTAAGTGACTATAAATTCGAACACTATTTTTTTAAGTTTTATAACTTGTAAAATTTTATAAAAACAAAATATTAAATTATAATCTGTTGACTTTAAATTACTCATTCAAAAGATAATTTCGCTTGACCGATGTCACATTATTAAAGCAGGGAAAACAATATAACATCGGAAATTTAAAGCGTAAGTACCTGTGGGTGGTTATTTTCACGTCCATCAGGTCTTTCTTGCTCTTTCTCTGATGCCGTTTCTAACACTAGGTCTGCTGACAGATCTATATATGAGGTGAAAATGGATTACTGAGAATGGTTAGATGAAAGCTATAACCTTCCTAAAAATAGAAAATACCATTTTATCAACTGAGAGCTTAAAGTAATCTTCAGCTCAATATTGACTTCTTTAAGAAATACCTATAATTATCTAAAACTGCAACAAACCATTTGGGACATACTAGATGTCACCAGGTTAAATGCACACGAACATCTCAGGGATTCATTCCCAAATTCATCCACCTAACATCAATGAGCAAGGCAATCAGAAACAAAGCAAAATTTTAAAATACAGTAGAAACATACAAAGCCACAACAGACTTCTAGCAGTACCTCTTTAATAACATGCTAAGATTCCACTACAACATTATATGTAGTTTCCAACATTACTATTATTTTTGTCTTCATCAGTGTACACCCTTCTTATAGGTGTATGTTTCTGATAAGGAAACATTCCTGAAAAGTTTTCCTCTACACTTTGACCATTTTCTTCTCATCTTTTAGGACTCAGACTGCTTGCTAGGGAGAGTCCTCCTTGATTAGGGCTATCCTTCCCCAAATGAATAGGTGACTCATTCTCTGCGGCCACCTTAGTTCTTGACAGATTTTTCTAGGGTATTTTCACCACCTGTAGGGCAAGCTATTTCTTTACATATCTTCTGCTTTTGCTCCTCGACTGGATGAGATCATCTCTTAAACCATCTTTGTGTAAACAGTCTTTATTTTACGCAGTAAATATTTATGGAGTTCCTGCTAAGTACTAGGCACCAGGTTGAGAGAAGCATGGAGAGAAAAGGTGTGAGGAATGGCTTTTCTAGAGAGAATGCCTGAGCTGAGGCTGCAACAGTGACATCAGCCAGATTCAAAGGTGTTTGAGGACAGAAACTGGGGAGAGCATGCAAGGCCTTAGGAAGACAGGGAGAGAAGCACACAACAGGGTGAATATTTGTCCAAACTAGAGGGATCAAAGAGGAAGACATCACCAGCAGTTCAGAATGCCAGAGCAAAGGGCAGCCAGTAGAAAGGCCTCAAGATGGAGAGGTAGGCAGAAGTCAAGATTAGGAAAGCCTCATGCGTAATTTTCAGATGCCTGGACATCATTATGTTTTCCGCAGTGGTTCGTGGTCCTATTTGCATTGGAGACAGATCACTCTACATGCTGTGGGGAGGGGTGAATTTGAGGGCATAGTAATAAAAGGTGGGAGTTGAATTAGAATGCAGGAATACAAAATAAAGATGACACACATCCAAACGAACAGAATGGTTCCAGAAATACTCAGGACATAAAAGTATCAGGGCCCAGCACGGACTAAATCTGTATTAAGTGAATACACACGCAATCTTGGGTCCCTGGAGCCCTAACTCTGTTCACTACTTTAGAAAAAGGCATCAAGTGAGAGATGATCCACATGAACTGTTATAAAATGGCTTGTATTCATTAGGTCACTTTTCTATTTCATATCCTTCTATGTTACAGACGCTTGGGTAGGTGTTTTGTTTTGAAAGTCCTGCCTCTGGCATCAACCAAGATCATGAAGAAGTAACAGCAAACAAGTCACCTGTAGAGGTAAATAACTTTGGATTTAGAGCCTATACTCACTTCTCTAGGAGATAGCTGAAAATCTTTTGGGTGAAAATACAATGTTAATTCTAGAATACTGGAAGAAAAACACCTAAAACTACAGAGGTGAAAAAAAATGTTGTACGATTTATTAGTATAGACAGAATCAAATGACTGAAAAGGGGCATGGAATTAACTAGTACCTAAAGTAGAACACATCTTAGAGGTGGATAATCAAGAAACTGAGTATCTTAGTAGAATTAAAATGGATTTTCCATATAATTATTTTTAAATGATACAGCACTCTTTAAAACCTATATTCCTTGTGAACTCTTTACTGATTAAACGTAATAAAACAAGGTGACAGACTATGTGTACATAGCTGAGAAGATGATACTATGGAATAAATTCTCAATGATTCACACTGAGAAAGCCAACTCTAAAAGAAAGTCATAGAAAATACAGGAAAGGTTTTAATATTTGGTTTGGGAAGGCGCTTTTTTAGTTACAGTGATTATAGTTTGACCAATACTTGTGAATTTAGAGCAATAAAGCTAAAGCTAAGAAACTATGTTTTCAGTAGTCAATCCTTCAATCTCTACCTAGTTTTGCCAACTAGTCCCAAAGTACTAACTATAAACCTGCTACCCATTCTCCAGGGGACACTAAATACAAGCCTAAAAGAAATTACTTTCTCTTTATTTCTCTTTGGTATTCGTGTGTTGCTTTAGTCAGAGGAAGAGTGCAAACGTCTTGCTAAAAATACTCTGATTATAGGTTACAGAAAAGGAAAACACACAAAGTAAATTTTGCCACAAACTTATTCTCCCAAAATCAGAACTATGGTGAAGCCACAAAGAGTTGAATTCTCTATGCTTCATTACTTTCTTTGTTCTCTCTGTCTTCTGGTAACTGCGATTCACACAGGTCATGGACTGTACAATTCCCTAACAGAACCACAGTTCTAATATTATTCATCTTTTCTTCATCTATTAAGGTCACCGGTCTAAAATTTGTACATGCTGACTGATTTTCAGTCACTGGTTGTGATACAAATGGACATTTACCATCAACCTTCAAATCCTTGGATATTTGACAAGTCTCAGTCCTGACAGTCAAACTAGTAGAATCCCAATCGGAAACATCGGAAAACAAAATTTCATTTATTAGAATGTAAATAAGAATATACGCTTGACTAATGTGTACAAATTCTTTTGTCAGAGAAGCAGTCCCATATCCTCCTCTCCCCCCACACACACTACTACCCCTTCCAGGCTTATTGTATTTTACATGTCCTATATTTGACATTCATATAGATGAGTTTAACTAGTCTCTCATTGGTTTCTACTTCTCTATTTCTATACACTTTGATTCATTCAAGCAGCTCTATTACATATCTTGGATCCCATAAAAGCTTTATTTATTAATAATTAAGATTGTCAAGGTAGAGATTTTGTAGTAGCAAAGTCTACGTCTGACCATTTATTTGATGTTTAAATAAGCATTGTGTGCTCTAAAGACATGGGTGTAAAACAAACTTTTCAGGAATGGTACTACTTTCATCACAATGAGATGATCTTTCCTCAATGCACCAATATCATCAAGCTTTAATTTTTAAGCCTCAGATAAACATCATAAATTTATATGGAAATAACAGCCTGGAGTGGAATCACTGTTCCCAGGTAAAAACAGGATAAGTCGCAGTCTCCACTACATCCAAAAAATACAGTGGCGTGAGACAGAAAATGAATATGCATCAAATATATTTCCTTTTTTTAAAAAAAATACGATTGTCTGACTTAAAAGTCTTAAGTCAAGGGAAAGAAAAACATGCAGAAGTGGAATGTAATGTTCGTTTCATCAAAAGGGCCTCTTTATCATTTCACATCCATGAGCCCTGCATATGCTTTAAAACAGTTTTCTAGTCTCATCTGAAAATCCTTGGAGTCCCAAGATCCATTCATCTTCAGGTACTCCAAGAGTCGAATCTCTCTTCACAATCACACTAAATGATATGTGATATTTTTCATTCTCATTTTCATATACAATGTACAGAAGAGTATTCTAAAGATACCATATGTTCAGATAAAGGACAAGTATCTAAAATCTATAAAGAACTTACCAAACTCCACACCCAAAAAACGAATAATTCAGTGATGAAATGGGCAGAAGATATGAATAGACACTTTTCCAAAGAACACATCCAAATGGCAAAGAGACACATGGAACGATGCTCAATGTCACTCATCATCAGGGAAATGCAAATCAAAACCACATGGAGATACCACCTCACACCAGTCAGAGTAGCTAAAATAACAAATCAGGTAACTATAGATGCTGGTGAAGATGTGGTGAAACAGGCACCCTCTTGCACTGTTGGTGGGAATGCAAACTGGTGCAGCCGCTCTGGAGAAGTGTGTGGAAGTTCATCAAAAAAATGAAAATAGAACTACCCTATGAACCAGCAATAGCACTGCTAGGAATCTACCCAAGAGATACAGGACTGCTGATGTATATGGGCACGTGTACCCCGATGTGCATAACAACACTTTCGACAATAGCCAAATCATGGAAAGAGACTAAGTGTCCATCAACAGATGAATGGATAAAGAAGATGTGGCATATATATATATATATATATATATATATATATATATAGCGGAATACTGTGCAGAAATGAGAAGAAAATGAAATCTGGCCATGTGTGGCAAATGGATGGAACTGGAGGGTATTTTGCTGACTGAAATAAGTCAGGCAGAAAAGACAGATACTATATATTTCCACCCATAGGTGGACTTTGTGAGACTTAACAGAAAACCAGGGGGGAGGGGGAGAGGGGAAGGGAAAAAGTCACAGAAAGGGAGGGAGACAAAACATAAGAGACTCTCAAAGAGTAAGAACAAACTGAGGGGAGAGGGGAATGTGGGAGCAGGGAGAGTAGGTGATGGGCAGAGAGGAGGGCACTTGTTGGGACGTGCCCTGGGTATTGTATGGAAACCAATTAGAGAATAAATTATTTTAAAAAATAAAAAATAAAGAAAAATAAAGAAAGATCTAATATGTAATAGTATCAAAACTGTGGGTGTTAACTCTAACGGCTAACAGGTGTATGATTTTGTATACCTGTATTTTAAATATTGTAATATCAACATATGCAATCCCCTTAATCAGAAGTTCTTAGGGATTCCTAATACTTTTTAAATGGTTAAAGGGACCATAAAGCCAAAAAGGATGAGAATTAATGTTTTAAAAGTTTGTAATTCCTAAATATTAAAAAAAAATACTTCTCCCATTTTTAATCATCAAAGACACCATCCTACATATATACATACAAAACTACACACACACACACACACACACACACACATACACACACACAGTCTGCTAAGCAGAACATGTTTGGCTTAAGATGTTATTTAGATAACAGGATATCTGGCTAAAAACACAATGGACATGTTGGCATGTCCTAACATTCTAGGTATAGGTCAGAATTCCAATAAGCATTTCGAACACTGGAAAATCTTAGAGTCTAATAATCAGTCTCTGGGAATTTCTAAGAAGTAAAGAGATTCCAAACTGGGAACTTTAGGATTTCAAAATAAAACAAGAAACATGAGCTAAAGCTTACGTTTTTAAATCTCTTTTTCTTTTGCTTATAAATATGTTTTGTTCAAACATGGATATCAAAAATGGCATCTATATTATTTATGCCAAATCCTTCCACTTAATTTGCCACCAAATACAATTAGGAATAAGAAGACTGTGAACATTAAAATATTTTAGTGTACTTCTTTCCACTGTGAAACTTATATTGGAAAGTTTACCTGAGCGGGATGTCTGTAAAGCCTTCATTCCTACTGTGTTATCTGGAACAGAATCTTCCACTTCCACGGTAGGCTGCATGGGTATTGAAATAATATGATTAAGACATAATGTACCTGACGGTGGGAGGGGTGGGGCCAATATTGCAGAGCAGTAGGACGACTCGCTGCTCTCCGGTGCCTTTCAAAGTAGGAGGACCGAAATTGAGGGACCCTCAATCCCAAAGATCTGCAGGAAGAGGAGTTGGAGGCTATGGGGAAGAGTATGTGAAATCCAGAAAATCCTGTGAGAATGAGTGAGTGCAATTTGGGAGAAAGAAAGAGAGCCGAGGAGGTGTGGACGGCAGGGAGCGGGCCTCGGGCCCTGGGCCCCTTCCAGTGAAAGACAAGGGGAAGAGAAAGAGCAGCGGGAAATTACTTCAGACCGGGGCGGAGAGGGATCTTATCATCTAATCCCTATCAGGCAGGCTTTTTGGAGAGAAGATCCGTTGCTAACAGCAGAGCTGGCAGAGCATTTTCACTCTGGAGCCAGGGACGCTGTCTCAGTCCGTGACACGGAGAGGTGCCGTGCCATCACTGGATCGGTGCTGAGTCAGGGACACAATTTACATAGGAAAAACCAGGCGTGCAAGGGGTTTGCGACCACCCAGCAGGTCGTACTGCCCCTGCAACCCAGACCGATTGGAGGACGGACACAGAGGAGTCTTCTGAGACTCTGGATCCGTGAATGGAGGCTAGGGGAAGGCTAGGGGTGGTCGTGCCGGTGCTGAGTCAGAGACTCAACATACATAAGGTGCGGCAGTCTGAGCGAGTTACAGGAACTTAGATGAGTGTGGGGTGGGCAACCGCCCAGCAAATTGCACTGTGCCTCATACAACCCTAATGGACTTGAGGATGGAAACAGAAGAGTGTTTGAGACTCCGGGTCCGTGAAGAACAGGCTGGGGGGATGCCATTGTGGTCGCGCCTGGGCTGAGTCAGAGACTCAATGCAAATAAGCCGTGGCGGTTGGAGTGAGTTAAAATGAGCATGAGGCGTGTAACCACCCAGCAAACTGAACTGTGCCAGTAATCTGGATAGAGTAGAGGATGGAAACTGAGGTGTGATCTGAGACTGTGGGTCCATGAAGAGGGAGCTAGGAGGGCCTCATTGTGGTCACGCATTCCCACAAAGCCAAACACTAGGACCCCCCACCCCCAGTGGTGGACCGCCTATACCACACCACACCCCTCCTCATATGGGAGACGCCCTTCTGCAGGAGTGGTAGCCGCGGAGGCACAAATACCGCAGCACTGCCTGGGTTAATTCTAGGTCAATTCTTCGAATTTAGATATATTCCCCTCTTCTCATTCCTATCTCTCCCCACCTCTAAACCAGTCACCTGGGGGTATTGGCTTGCTTAAACAAACATTTCACCCTCTCTCTCAATGCCTGCTCTACACCTCCCTCTTTAATTTCCTATCTCTCTCTATTGAACAGTCAGGCCACATAGCGCATCTGGGCAACATCTAACTTCATTTCTCTTTCCTCGCATCCTTCCTTATTTTGATTTCTCTCTTGCTGGATCAAGTCTTCTCATCTCTCTACCTGGTCAACATTCAATTTCTTCTTCTCTCCACACCTGTCACTACTTTATATATGCTCTGACATATTCAGAGCATACACCCTATCATTAACACGTAGCTAGTATGTCAGGTCGAATGCCTCCAGAGTGTCGTTCGTTAATCTTTTATAGGTTGTGATTTGTGTCTCCGTATTATTGGTCAGTAAGGTTGCGAGTCCGTGTTTCCTGTTTCTCAGTCTGACCCTTTTCCTTTCCAGGGAGAACTAGGAAATAAACCAATACACACCTAGCCAAAATGACAAAACGGAAGACCTCCCCTCAAAAGACTGTACAGGAAATAGTGACAGCACAAGAAATGATGAAAGCAGACTTCGGCAACTTAACAGAACAAGAATATAGAATGATAAACATAAAAATACTCGCTGGGCTTGAAAAGAGCATAGAAGAAAGCAGGGGGACCCTCGAGGCAGAGATCAGGGTCCTAAGAAACGGTCAGGAGGAATTAAAAATGCTTTTAATGAGGTGCAAAACAAATTGGACGTGGCCACAGCACGGATTGAAGAGGCAGAAGAGAGAATAGGTGAATTAGAAGATAAAATTATGGAAAAGGAGGAAGCAGAGAAAAAGTGAGAGAAACTGATTCGGGAAGAGGAAAGGAGAATTTGAGCGCTGAGCGATGCAATCAAAGTTAATAATACCCGTATTAGAGGAATTCCAGAGTAAGAAGAGAGAGAGAAAGGAGTCGAAAGGGTACTTGAACAAATCGTCGCTGAGAACTTCCCCAACATGGAGAAGGAAATGGGCCTTGAAATCCAGGAGGCACAGAGAACTCCCCGCAGACACAACCTGAATTGACCCTCAGCACGACACATTATAGTGAAGCTGGGAAAATACAAAGACAAAGAGAGAATTCTGAAAGCAGTTAGGGAGAAACGGGTCTTGACTTACAAAGGCAGACACATTAGGGTAGTAACAGACTTATCTACAGAAACTTGGCAAGCCAGAGAAGAATGGCAGGAGATCTTCACTGTGATGAAAAGAAAGGATAACCAGCCACGAATCCTTTACCCGGCCAGCCTGTCATTCAGAATGGATGGAGAGATAAAAGTCTTCCCAAACAAACAAAAACTGAAGGAATACATCACAAATAAACCAATCTTACAAGAGTTCGTGAGGGGGACTCTGTGAAGGAAAGGTCGCAAGGAAAACAGAGTCACAGAGACATCCTTACAAGCATGAAACCTACAGATAACACAGTGACTCTAAGCCCATATTTTTCAATATTGATGCTGAATGTAAACAGACTAAACGCTCCAATTAAAAGACACAGGGTAACAGAAAGGATTAAAAAACAAGACCCATCTCTCCGCTGTCTTCAAGAGACCCATTTTTGACCTGAGGATGCTTTCAGATTGAAAGTAAGAGGATGGAGAACTATGTACCATGCTACGGGAACTCAGAAGAACGCCGGAGTAGCCACGCTTCTATCAGACAAACTAGACTTTAAAGTAAAAGATGTAACAAGAGATGAAGAAGGGTATTATATAATAATCACATGGACTATGCAGCAGGAAGAGCTAACAAGTATAAATATCTACACGCCTTATTCTGGGGAACCCAAATTTGTAAAGCAACTAATTACGAACATAAGCAATCTTATTGATAAAAATGCGCTAGCTGCAGGGGACCTTAACACCCCACTTACAGAGCTAGATAGATCAACTAAACAGAATCACCATAGAAACAATGAATCTGAACGACACATTGGAACAGATGGGCCTGATGGATATCTTCAGGGCGCTTCATCCAGAAGCCAAGGAATTTACATTCTTCTCAAATGCACATGGTACATTTTCCAAGATAGACCATATTTAGGGGCACAAAGAAGCGCTAAATAAATATAAAAAAAACTGAGATTATACCATGCACACTTTCAAACCACAATGCTTTGAAACTTGAATTCAACCACAGGACAAATTCTAGAAAACTCCCACAAACATGGAGGCTTAAGAACATGCTACTAAAAGACGAGTGTGTCAACCAAGCAATCAGAGAAGAAATTAACAAATACATGGAAACAAATGAAAACGAAAATACAACAAGCCAAACGCTTTGGGATGTGGCAAAGGCAGTCCTGAGAGGGAAATCTATTGCAATCCAGGCCCATCTCAAGAAACAAGAAGAATCACTAACACAAATTCTAACAGCACACCTAAAGGAACTAGAAGCAGAACAATGAAGACAAAACAAACTCAGCAGAAAGAGAGAAATTACAAAGATCAGGCCATAAATTAATCATATGGAAACAGAAAAAGTAGTGGAACAGATCAATGAAACCCAGACCTGGATCTGTGAAAAAATAAACAAAATTGACAAACCTCTAGCCAGGCTCCTCAAAAAGGAAAGAGAGAGAACCCAAATCGATGAAGTCATGAACAAAAATGGAGTGATTACAACCAATCCCTCAGAAATACAAGCAATCATCAGAGAATATTAGGAAAAACTAAATGCCATCAAATTGAACAACCGGAAGAAATAGACAAATTCCTAAACAGCCACACTCTACCAAAACTCACACGAGAAGACATGGAAACCTTGAACAGACACATAACTAGTGAAGAAATTGAATCGATTATCAAAAATCTCCCAGCAAATAGGAGTCCTGGACCAAATGATTTCCCTAGGGAATTTTACCAGACTTTTAAAACAGAGTTAATACCTATCCTCCTGAAGCTGTTCCAAAAAATGAGATGGAAGCAAAACTCCCAGACTCATTCTAGGAAGCCAGCATCACTTTGATTCCCAAACCAGATAGAGACCCAGCAAAAAAAGAGAATTACAGGCCAATAGCCTTGATGAACATGGATGCAAAAATTTGTAACAAGATATTAGTAAATAGAATCCAAGAGCATATAAAAAGAATTGTCTACCATGAGCAAGTAGGATTCATCCCTGGGTTGCACGGCTGGTTCAACATTCGCAAATCAATCAATGTGATACATCACATTAACAAAAAAAAAAAAAATAAGAACCATATGATCCTGACAATCGGGGCAGTAAAAGCATTTGACAAAATACAGCAACCCTTCTTAGTAAAAAGTCTCGAGAAAGTCAGGATAGAAGGAACATACTTAGGCATCATGAAGCCATTTATGAAAAGCCCACAGCTAATATCATCCTCAATGGGGCAAAACTGAAAGTCTTCCCCCTAAGATCAGGGACACGACAGGGATGTCCACTCTCACCACAGCTATTTAACATAGTGTTGGAGGTCCTAGCATCAGCAATCAGACAAGAAAACAAAATAAAAGGCATCAGGATAGGCAAGGATGAAATCAAAATTTCACTTTTGGAGACGACATGATACTTTACATGGAAAACTCGACAGAATCCACCAAAAGCCTAGCAGAACTGATCCATGAATTGGGAAACTTGCAGGATACAAAATCAATGGATAGAAATCGGTTGCATTCCTTTACACCAACAATGAAGCAATAGAAAGAGAAAGAAAGAAGCGAATCCCATTCACCATTGCACCAAAAACAATAAAATAACTAGGAATAAACCTACCAACGATGTAAAAGAACTCTACGCTGAAAACTATAAAAAACTTACAAGGGAAATTGAGGAAGACACAAGGAAATGGAAAAACATCCTATGCTCATGGACTGGAAGAATAAATATCGTTAAAATGGCAACACTACCGAAAGCAATCTACACATTCAATGCAATCCCAGTCAAAACTGCACCAGCATTCTTCTCAAAGCTAGAGCAGACTATCCTATAATTTGTGTGGAATCACAAAAGACCCCGAATAGCCAAAGTAAGATTGAAGAAGAAAACCAAAGCGGGAGGCATCACAATCCCTGATTTTAACCTCTACTACAAAGCGGTAGTCATCAAGCCAGCATGGTATTGACACAAGAACAGACACATAGACCAATGGAATAGAATACAGAACCCAGAAATGCACCCACAGGCATATGGCTAACTAATCCTGGACAAAGCAGGAAAGAGTACCCAATGGAAAAAAGACAGCCACTTTAACAAATGGTGCTGGGAGAACTGGACAGCAATATGCAAAAGAATGAAACTAGACCACTTCTGTACACTACTCACAAAAATAAACTCTAAATGGATGAAGGACCTGAATGTGAGACAGGAAGCCATCAAAATCCTAGAGGAGAAAGCAGGAAAACAGCTTTTTGACCTGAGCTGCAGCAATTTTCCTATGCAACACATCTCCAAAGGCGAGGGGAATAAAAGCAAAAATGAACTATCGGTATCTCACCAAGATAAACAGCTTCTGCACGACAAAAGAAACAACCAACAAAACTGATAGACAACCAATGGAATGGGAAAGGATAAAAGACTAGTATCTAAAATCTATAAAGAAATTACCAAACTCCACACCCGAAAAACAAAGAATCCAATGAAGAAATGGGTGGTAGATATGAATAGACATTTCTCCAAAGATGACATCCAGGTGCAAACAGACACATGAAACGATGCTCAATGTCACTCATCATCAGAGAAATACAAATCAAAACCACATTGAGGTACCACCTCATACTGGTTAGAGCGGCTAAAATGAATCAATCAGGAAACTATAGACGCTGGCGAGGATGTGGAGAAGAAGGCACCCTCCTATACTGTTGGTGGGAATGTAAACTAGTGCAGCCGCTCTGGAAAAAGGTGTGGAAGTTCCTCAAAGAAATGAAAATAGAGCTACCCTATGACCCAGCTAGTAAAATACTCAAGAGACACAGATGTGTTCCTGCCTAAGGGCATGTGTACCCAATGATCATAGCAGCACTTTGAACAAGAGCCAAATCATGGAAAGAGACTAAGTGCCCATCAACCAAAGAATGCATATAGAAAAAGTGATATATATATCACTTCTTCTGTATATGTATATATGTATGTACACACACACACACACACACACACATATAATGGAATACTACATGGCAAGGAGAAAGAATGAAATCTGGCCATGTGTAGCAACGTAGATGAAGGTGGAGGGTATTATGCTAAGAGAAATATGTCAGTCCAAAAAGACAGATACCATATGTTTCCACACATAGGTGGATTTTGACAGACTTAGAACAAACCACGGGGAGGGGAAGAGGGGAAAAGGAAAAAGTCTCAGAGAGGGAGGGAGACATAACATAAGAGACTCTCAAAGACTGAGAACAAACTGAGGGTGAATGAGGTGTGGGAGGGAGACATAACATAAAAGACTCTCAAAGACTGAGAACAAACTGAGGGTGAGGGAGGTGTGGGAGGGAGGAGAATGGGTTGAAGGGCATTGAGGACGGGCACTTGTTGGGATGAGCACCGGGAGCATATGGAAACCAACCTGAAAATAAATGATTTCTTTTTGAAAAAGGCATAATGTACCCTTCATGCAGTCTGTAGTTAAAACTTTAGCATAAGAAATATAAACATTTTACCTTCAAGTGAGGGTGTTTTTCAGGAGCACCTAAAAAACAGAAGGGACATATGGTCAATTATATGTACATATGAAAGCCAACTATACACTCATGCAGTAAGTACTGAGCTCAATCCTCATGCTTTGCTTCGATAATCATTACATCGCGTTGTGGTGTTTTCTTTCTTTGGGGACAGGAAGGTGGGTTAAGACAGTGACGAGACAGAAGTATGAACCCGTTATAAATATTGAAGAAAATAGGAATATAGGCTCCATGGAGCATGCAGTAAGGATTTTAAAGGAAGATTTAGGTTTCAAATGACAAACTAAAATGCAAAAGTGCACATATACCAATGGGAACATGCTGGTTAGTGGGAAGAAAGCGATCTTTAATGAGAGGAACAATTCATGCCCCTGAGAGGATAAAGGTGAAAGCCGATGGCAGAATGCAATAGCATACCATGAATGTAGTAGAGCAGAATCCTGTATACCATTATACTACAAGTATTTACCATGTTCTTCATTTGTCCTGTAACTTAGTCACTACACAATGGTGATGACAGTTCCGTTGAAGGCATCATTTCTTTTTCATCAGTGAAAGGGTACAGAATTGATCGGCTTGCATATACACTTGTAGAATATTGGTTTAAAAAAGTATTCATTTTTGTACATACCCACGTGGGCTGCTGGTATGCCTACATTTCTTGTATCCTCTCGTTTAGTCGTCTTAAACTTTCTGGATCCACTTTTCCAAGAATGTATATGAAACACATCTAAGAAATGATGTATGATAAGCGTTTGATATGGAAATAGGATTCCCAGAAAGGAAAACTTCAATTCAATTGCCACAGAATTTTTAGATTCCCAAAAATCTTTCTCTTTCAAAATCGGTGTCATGTTTACAGAAAATAACCATTTTACCATTTAGAGAATGAACCCTATCATTTCTTGTGTTTCCAAACTTAGTTTGATTTGGTAGATGCTATCAATCTTTAGAAGACTTTCAGGAAATAGCTATCATATCATGGGGCGCCTAGGTGGCTTAGTCGTTGGAGCATCCGACTTCAGCTCGGGCCATCATCTCATGGTTTGTGGTTTCGAACCCCGCGCTGGGCTCTGTGCTGAAAGCTAAGAGCCTGAAGCCCGCTTCACATTCTGTGTCTCCAGTTCTCTCTGCCCCTCCCCTGGTTGCACTCTGTTTCTCTATCTCTCTATCTCAAAAATAAATGACGTTAAAAAATCAAAACAGCTCTCATATCAAAAGATTAGCACTCTTAAAAACAATCAGCCAATACTTCCATACTCAAAGTAATCTCACTCGAATAACAAATATCAATGAAACATATATCCTTGGTGCCTGAGAGACCTGAGGAGGATAAATGACTGGCTACGTTTACCCCAATTCCTGCACTCCACCTGCTTTTAGTATTCTTTGGAAGAGCTATGATCTAACCTGCTGTTTTAGGGCAAATCTACTCCGGCAATCTAACGTAAATTCTCTTGAGTTTCGTCATCAACTCCAAAATTTCCTCGCTAACACATCATGCTTTCCTCTCTCTTTCCCTTCAGTATTCCTCCTTTTGCAAACTGATTTCTGGATGTATGATCTTGATTGTTTCGCTTTTCCATTCTGTTTATCCATTCTCTACTCCACATCTTTCCTCTTTGTTTAGCAGTTGTATCATACATCTATACCTTCTATGTTTACATCTCGGTGCTCTCCTTTGGCTATAAACATGCTCAGAAATGAAAACAAAGAAATATTTTCCTTGATCCGGATAAGTCTTCCTCTCTCCAATGGCTCTTCAGATGTCTCTACACGGAAGTCTACACCCTTGCTACCGAGGGCATGTCCTCAGGACCACCAACGCTGGTCTACTATCATCCTGAGTGGTTGTCAGAATCCAGAATCCCACAACTCCTGCTCACATTGTACATTTGTAACAAGGAGCTCAAAGGACTCATTCACTAAACTTTGAGAAACTCTTGCCCATCCTGAGTCTGCTGCCGCATTCCTTTACCTTAACGTAGCCTTCTGGACTCTAGCCTCAAGTGGGTCACTATCAAGTCCCCAAAAATGAAAATGTATTAAAATTCATCAACTTTCTGACGGACTTTTTATCAGAGCTATAGCTTTCTTGACGATCCCCTAACTGACCCTGTTCTCCTCTCCCATTAAGAGAGACCCAATTCTCTTTCCCATTAAATCAGAGAGAAATCTGGCCATTTGTAACCAGGTGGATTTCAGAACTGCAGGGTATTATGCTAAGTGAACTAAGTCACAGAAAGACAGATACCATATGTGTGAAAACATACAGGTGGATTTTGAGAGACTTAGCAGAAGACCATGGGGGTAGGGAAGGGGGGTAGCCACAGAGAGGGAGGGAGACAAAACGTAAGAGACTCTTAAATACTGAGAACAAACTGAGGGTTGATGGGGCATGTGGGAAGGGGAGAGTGGGTGACGGGCATTGAGGTGGCACTTGTAGGGATGAGCACTGGGCGTTTTGTGGAAGCCAACTTGACAATAAATTATCAAAAAAACGATACTATCTTATGAAGTGCCTCCATTTTATACAACATTAAGATATATACATTTATACCTGACTACAAATGCTTATGTTCATCCATGGTAGACAGGACATAACTGTTCATAATCAGCTACTCCAATCCTTAATATCTTCCCAACAGTGAGGAAAACAATAAGACTGGGACAATTTGGAGATACTACTCTGTCAAGTTCTGGCACTGGAAGCTCACGTTATATTATTCCTGCAGTTCAAATGGGTTGCTCTTCCTTGTAAACTCTTTTATTGTACTACCTTCCACTATAAACATAAACACCTGCTTACTTTCCTTCATTTACACCCTGTACTCTCTACCTTTCTCCTCTTAATTCCTCTTTTGCTATTTTCTTCTTATTTCCCGAGGTCCTTTAGGTCTGAGAGTGTCCTGAAGTGGAACTAGTAATTTATTTAGTGGAAATATCAATTTAATCTGTTACTGGAACTCTCCTTTAGTGGAACTCACAATTTAATCTGTTGCTGACACCAGACAAGGTATAAAACCTATTTCCTTTTCGCAGCTCTTTCTCCTTTGCTATGGATTTAATAGGTGATTTTTTTTTAGATATTAGAATATATCAGTATTCCTGTGTTCAATCAACATTTTGTCAAATGACCCTTTAATAATACATACTTCTTACCTTCTCCTTGTCCATTTACTATACTTTGCCCTTTCTGATCTTCGGCTCCAGATAAAACATCACCACGTTTCTGCGTACTTTCGGGGATCGCCTGTTAAAAGTAGCGTCAAAAATGAGTTGCATAAAGATTACCTACCCCTTTTCTCAGAAAATATCTGAATTTCTGATTTGAATACATTCAGACTTACAAATAAGAAAAACGTCTTGAAAACCAAAGCATTTAAGTAGAAAACCTCTCAGATGATCTCTTGATTCAGTCTACCTTTTAGTCTTCATTTGGCCATTGACTCAAAACTGAACATGGAAGGCCACAATAAATACTGTCATAGACAGAAGATGGACTTCTATGCACGTTTCAAGAAAGGAACGAACAAAAGACTTTACCTTGCATTCCAGACTAAAGTAAAAGGACATTGAACATAGGTATGAAAACAAATTCTTTAAAAGTATACTTGCTATAAGTTTAAACCTCTTCTACTAGAATGGCAGAAATTTTCTTAGTGTTCATTGATATCTCACATGATAAGAAATCTTGGCGTATATGATGTTAAGCATATACGAAACACTGATGTAGCTGCTGCTTCATTTAGGTAAATAAAGCATTGAAATCTCTATTGATGAAAACATGGTTCGATCAAATGGCAAAGTAGTAAGAAAATCCATTCTTAAAATTATGTTTACATAATAGCAAAACATTTAGATACAGGTATCAAACTATTCAAATAGTATAGTAAGCTTTCATCAGACAAGTGAGAACATTTATTTATTAATCACCTACCATGTGCCAAGGACTTATTGTAGTAGGCCCATTTTCTTTTCTCTACACAACAATACAATGATTATGATGATGGTGTGGATCTTCCTACTTCTTGGTCATTCCAAGACTTGAGAGTACACTGATGAACAGATGTGATCCATGGTTCTCTCTGTCCAGAATGTCCGTCTCCAAGATCTTCATGTGACTGTTCTTTCTCATCCCTCACTGGGCTGCTTTGCCACACTCATATCTTTTCTGACTACCAACATTCCACTCCCACTCTCATCCTCATGCCAACTACAAACTCCCCAATATTCTCTAACCTAACATTCCCCATTTGCTTTCTATGAAGCAATTATAGTGACTTAAAATGGATTGCTCTTTCCTTATTTTTCTGCTCCTACTACTACGGGGTAACCTCTCAAGTTGTTCACTCGGTATCTAACTGCCTGGTACGTATTTGCTACTAAATAAGAAATTGGTTAAGGTCAAAACACTTACAATAATCACACTGAAGAGATCGCAAAAGTACCAAATGACTATACTGTTGCCCCTTCAACAATACAAGGCTTGAAGGCTCTGGAGCCATGCAGTCAAAAAACTCTCGAATCCCTCAAAACTTAACGACTACTCTCCTACTCAAAGTCCTACTTTAAAAGCAATTAGACTGAAAAATAGGAAAAGTATA
The DNA here is from genome assembly GCA_030068075.1 of Paguma larvata. Lineage (NCBI taxonomy): Eukaryota > Metazoa > Chordata > Mammalia > Carnivora > Viverridae > Paguma > Paguma larvata. Next base: position 28,871 of record JAINVK010000888.1, read on the forward strand.
TATTAAAAACCAGAGTGTTTAACTAGAAGCCCTTGTCTATGCTCTCTAGATCTATTCTACCTGTTATTCCTCATTTGGCCATTAACTCTGCAAACGGAGCATGGAAGGTCAGAGGTAATACAACCAAATGCGGACCTTACCAATAATATCAACAGTCGATTCACACACCTTTTCTCTGTTATATATATTACGTACTGTATTCTTACAATATAAGTGAAAGAAAAGGTGATTAAGGAAATCGTCAAGAAAGAGTGCTGGGTGGCTCTGTCGGTTTAGGGTCAGGCTCTTGACTTAGGCTCAGGTCATGATCTTAGGATTTGTGGGTTAGAGCCCATGGCAGGCTCTGTGCTGGCAGTGTGGAGCCTGCTTAAGATTCTCTCTCTTCCCACCACCCCTCCTGCTCACATGCTCTGTCCTCTCCCTCCCTCAAAATGAAATAATTAAACAAAAAAAGAAAATCATAAGGAAAAGAAAATATATTTACAGGATGTCGTTTATTTAATGAAAGACTTCTATGTGTAAGTGCAACCCCACAGTTCAAACCTATCTGGTTCAAGTGTCAAGTGTATACCTATATGATGTCTCTAATAATTGACGGCTGAAACTTAACATATCCCATAGTAGAAAATCAAATACCCATTCTCAATTTCCCATTTTTTCTTGACACTGCTGCCATTTTATTATCCTACAGAAATCTACACATTTAAAAAACCTATACTTGGGGGGCCTGGGGGCCTTCCTCCATTAGGCACCCAACTTTGGCTCAGGTCACGATCTCATAGTTCATGAGTTCAAGTCTCACACTGGGCTCTCGGCTCCTTAGCACAGACTCTGCTTTGCATCCTCTGTCTCCCCGCCCCCTAACCAAAACTAAACAAACATTCAAAAAAGGAAAATGTATCCTCAATACTTAGTAAGTCACCATATACCACTGTGATCCTTTTGTCCTCTATTTCTCTAGCACCCTTTGCAGATTACAAAGTGTTACCACCTTTGTTCATGAACCTTTCCCAGGAGGCGGCTATTGGTACCGTTGTTAGGAACAAGATCGTTGACATTCAAATGGTTAAATAAGTTTTTCTGGGATCCTATAGCTAGTAAGTGATGGAACCAGGAAAATGGCATGACTTTTGAACTCAGATACAGTGCTTGTAGCACTGTAGAGCAGCTGCCTGTGTCTAAGAGATCAGGCCCTTTTTAACTCTTTCCATAGTCGTCAACTTAGAATAGGTCACCATTACTTACCAACTGACTAGGAGTATGGCTGCCATGTGATTTGAACCCTCCAAAATGGTTTTTAAGTCCTAAAGCACCACGAAAGCAAACTCTACTTATCATAATCCCAATGCTCCTTGTACATCTACTTGGCAATCCAAATCTAATATTTTCAGGTCCCGGGCATTATGTTTTGATGCTTCAAATGTAAAACTGTAATCCACACTCTTTCTGGATGTCATCAGGAGACGAACACATCCATAGACACCACAGAATCACGTATTTGGCCATAGGTTGACCTAGACTCATTCTTTAGGGTTTTAGATAACAACTTTAAAACCAAAGTAATTCCCACTCAGCCTTAGTTTTCTGCAGGAATACTACACAAATGTCATTAAGTTTGCAAATTAGCAGAACTCTATGATGCTGTGTTGTCACAATGAACACATCATTATTTTAGCAATTATACGTAAAAATATACTGAAATAGTTTCTAGGGGCAAGTGCAGAGAAAAGAGACTAAAGACAAAGTATCACTTTTAGATTTTAACATGACTCAATGCTTATATTTAAGAATAAGAAGACAGTACCTCAGAACTCCAAGGTGGTTCTATATCTTCCTCTTCTAATCCTAAGGCTGTCTTCATATCTATAAAATAGAGTCACAGATACATTCACGAAAACATGTATTACTCTGAATTTTAAACACGTATACAAGTCCATCTCCATTCATGTGTATTTCAGCAAAATCAAAGCAACAGCAGAAAAGTTTTTCAGGGGGTTGTAGATTTCCATGAAGAAAATGTTGGTAGTACTTGGGATACTTAACAGGAGAGATAGCAAGAGAAAAATATCTCAAAGAAGTGGATAATATATTTGGATCTACATACTCTCAGATTTTTGGATACGTGCATTTAATCATAGGAAAAAAACTCACGGTAATTCAGTAACTTACCACTTCTATTCTTTTTATGTGCTCCATCAGAAGTCAAGTTGTCCTTCATCGTTTGCTCTTGTGGAGCATTTTCAATCGCAGTACCACTTAACTTTTTTTCAGTGGCTGACTTTGCTGTTCCTTCCTATAAAAACAACACGAAACAAAAACCCAACTTCAGAAAACATCACATTAATCCATTTGGTCATGTACTAACCCACTGGGAAATACAAATTCATACTATATCTGCCAAGTCTTAGGCACTATCCTGGGAGAAGATGGAAATATAAATAAAGGGCGAAGTCTGTTCTATATGTTAGTAGGGGTAGAGATGCATGAAAACAAGTAAAAAGAGAAAAATATCACCCACTAGTTCTACAAGGGAAGTGCACAAAGTACAGAGACGGAACAAAGGAGAAAACAGTTGCAATTGAGAAGCTCAGGAAATGCTGAGGAGACAGGACTGCATCTTGAAAGACAGACAAAGTGCACGGGGAGAGTGTGAAGGGCGTTGTAGAAAGGTTAGCGTGAGCAAAAGGGTGAAGTACGAAATAATATAGAGTAAGTGACAACAATTATGGAATATTGCAAAACCAGAACACAGTTATTGGAATGGGATAGAAAGATATTCCTGGAATATCAGACTAAACAAAAAAGCAAAAAACAAAAACAAAAGAAGTGTTATGGTGGAATACGAACTTTCTCCTTCATCTAATTGGGATCCATTAGATAAGAAAAGGGTTTACATAGTCACCAAGAAAATGTAGCAAGGTCACTCTGGCAACCATGTAAAATGAACATTAAGGAAGCAAAACCAGAAGAGTATTTCAAAATTATAGGTGAGAGAGTGAATTACACTAATAAGATATGGAAACTGGTGAACAGGTACAAAATACTGAATGTGGTGAGGGACTGGATGTGGTGATTTTAGGCAAGTTCAGACCTAGCACTTTCCCTGTTTCAGGGCTGCTATATATTAGGATAAGGAAAAGACATGAAGGAGCAGATTCCAAAGAGTCAGGAAAGAGGAAAGAGTGAGACCAATGCCTTCAAACTAGGACATATTACATTTGAAGTACGCAGGGGTCTTAAGAAGGAAATGTTAGGGCCACCTGGATGGCTCAGTCAGTTAAGCATCCAACACTTTAATTCAACTCAGGTCATGATCTTACAGTTCACGGGTTCAAGCCCCCATCTGGTTCTGAGCTGACAGTGGAGGCCCTGCTTAGGATAAGCTCTCTCTCCCTCTGTCTCTCTGCCCCTCTTGTGCTCTGTCTCTCTCTTAAAATAATAAATGAATAAACTTGAGCAAAAAGGAAGAAATTTATAGATAAAGAACTTTCGGAGTAAGACACAATGACCTTATCAGGAAAAGCACATACTAAATATCTATAAAATATATTGAACTGATATCATAATGAAAACTTACACAACCCACTGCAACTTTGTACACATAAATAAAAGTGGAGAGGGAGGAGTTAAGATGGCAGAGAGACAGGGGGATCGGAATCTCCCTGAACCCTCAAACACAGCAGTATTGAAGTCAGAACACTTGGAATACCAGGAATACAGGCTGCAGAGGGACAGAGAAATCTCCACAGGTAGAAAGACACAGTTGGGCAAGACAGAAGTGTGTGTGTGTGCGAATTGGGGGCAATAAAATGGGCAGTGTAGGCAATGAATGGGGGAACCCCACTGGTGGAGATACGAAAGGAAGAGAAAGAGAGGCTGTGGGAAGTGTGGGATTGTATTTGATAAGAGAAAACTTCTCTGGACCATTGGCCTGCAAGAGGCCCACACAGCACGTTTCTACTTCGCAAAACAGCCTTAGAGGCTAAAGATGAGAACTTTCAATGGTGTGGGACTTTCACTGGACCTGAGCTGCCTGTGCGCACACCTGGTGGGTGTAATAATCACCACGAATATGAATGGAAAAATTGCCCCAATCAAAAGACACAGCATATCAGAATGGATTAAAAAAAAACAAGATCCCTCTACATGCTGTGTACAGGGACTCATTTTAGACTTGAGGCACCTGCCGATTGAAAGTGAAGGTTTTTGGAACCCTCTATCATGCTACTGGAAGTCAAAAGAAAGCTGGAGTAGCCATACTTACATCAGACAAACTAGATTTTAAACCAATGACTGTAACGACAGTTTAAGGAGAGCATTATATCATAATAAAAGGGTCGATATCAAGAATAGCTAAGTGATGTAAATGTTTATGCCCCTACGAAGAAAACTCCCATATATATGAATCAACTAATCACAAACATGAGTAACTGTATAGATATCAATACCGTGATTACAGAGGACTTTAAAAGTCCACTTACAGCAATTGACAGACCATCTAGACAGAAAACCATTAAGGAAAAATGACTCCAATATGTCAGTGGGCGGGATATATTCAGATCAATCTATCTATCTATCTATACTGGACCTGTATATATATATATATTTATATATATATACATTATGTATATATATTATATACATATTTGTGTGTGTGTATTTGTGTATATATATATGTGTGTATATATATATATGTGTGTGTGTATATATATATATGTGTGTATTATATGTATACGTGTGTGTGTATATATATATTTATATAGGACCTAAAAGATATATTCAGAACTTTTCATCCAAAAACAGGAGAACCTACATTCTTCTTGAGTGCACATAGCACATTCTCCAAAATAGATCTCATACGGGGTCGCAACACAGCCCTCAACAAAAATGAATGCATTGAGATCATACCATGCAGATTTTCAGATCACAATGCTCTGAACCTTGAAATCAACCGCAAGGAAAATTTGGAAGGGCTCCAAATACATGACAGTCAACGAACACCATACTAAAGAATGAATGGGTCAACCAGGCAATTAAGGAAGAAATGAAAAAAACATGGAAGCAAATGAAAAAGCAAACATGACATCCAAACCCTTTAAGATGCCACAAAGGCAATCCTGAGAGGAAAATACTTTGTAATCCAGTCCTCTCTCAAGAAGTAACAACGGGTTTTCCATGTAAAGTATCATGTCATCTGCAAAAAATGAAAGTTTGACTTCCTCCTTGCCAATCTTGATGCCTTTTATTTTGTTTTGTTGTCTGATTGCTGATGCTAAGACTTCCAGCACTATGTTAAATAGCAGTGGCGAGAGTGGACACCCCTGTCGTGTTCCTGATCTCATGGGGAAGGCTTTCAATTTTTCCCCATTGAGGATGATATTAGCTGTGGGTTTTTCATATATGGCTTTTATGATGTTTAAGTATGTTCCTTCTATCCCGACTTTCTCGAGAGTTTTATTAAGAAAGGATGCTGTATTTTGTCAAATGCTTTTTCTGCATCTATTGACAGGATCATATGGTTCTTATCTTTTCTTTTGTTGATGTGATGTATCACGTTGATTGATTTGCGAATATTGAACCAGCCCTGCAACCCAGGGATGAATCCTACTTGATCATGGTGGATAATTCTCTTTATATGCTGTTGGATTCGATTTGCTAGTATCTTGTTGAGAATTTTTGCATCCATATTCATCAGGGATATTGGCCTGTAATTTCTCTCTTTGCTGGGTCTCTATCTGGTTTGGGAATCAAAGTGATGCTGGCTTCATAGAATGAGTTCGGGAGTTTTCCTTCCGTTTCAATTTTTTGGAACAGCTTGAGGAGGATAGGAATTAACTCTGTTTTAAATGTCTGGTAAAATTCCGCAGGAAAGCCATCTGGTCCAGGGCTTTTATTTGCTGGGAGGTTTTTAATAACGGATTCTATTTCTTCACTAGTTATGGGTCTGTTCAAATTTTCTATTTCTTCCCGTTTGAGTTTTGGTAGCGTGTGGCTATTTAGGAAGCTGTCCATTTCTTCCAGATTGCCAAGTTTGGTGGCATATAATTTTTCATAGTATTCTCTGATGATTGCTTCTATCTCTGAGGGATTGGTTGTAATTTCTCCCTTTTCATTCACGATTTTATTTATTTGAGTTCTCTCTCTTTTCTTTTTGAGAAGCCTGGCTAGAGGTTTGTCTATTTTGTTTATTTTTTCAAAGAACCAGCTTTTGGTTTCATTGATCTGTTCCACTACCTTTTCTGTCTCCATATGGTTAATTTGAGCTCTGATCTTTGTTATTTCTCTCTTTCTGCTGGGCTTGGGTTGTTTTAGTTGATCTGCTTCTAGTTCCTTTAGGCGTGCTGTTAGATTTTGTGTTATTGATTTTTCTTGTTTCTTGAGATGGGCCTGGATTGCAATATATTTCCCTCTCAGGACTGCCTTTGCTGCATCCCAGAGCGTTTGGATTGTTGTATTTTCATTTTCATTTGTTTCCATGTATTTTTTAATTTCTTCTCTGATGGCTTGGTTGACCCACTCATCTTTTAGTAGGTTATTTCTTAGCCGCCATGTTCTTGGATATTTTCCAGGCTTTCTCCTGTGGTTGATTTCAAGTTTCAAAGCATTGTGGTCTGACACTGTACACGGTATGATCTCAATTCTTTTATATTTATTCAGAGCTTCCCTGTGCCCCAGAATGTGGTCTATCTTGGAAAATGTACCGTGTGCAGATGAGAAGAACGTAAATTCCTTTGCTTCTGGATGAAGGACCCTAAAGATGTCTGTGAGGCCCATCTGTCCTAATGTGTCATTCAGGGCTATTGTTTCTGCGGAGATTTTCTGTTTTGTTGATCTATCCAATGCTGAGAGTGGAGTGTTGAGATCCCCTACTATTAGGACATTTTTATCGATGAGGTTGCTAATGTTTGTAATTAGTTGTTTTACAAATTTGGGTGCCCCTGAATTCGGTGCGTAGATATTTACAATTGTTAGCTCTTCCTGCTGGATGGTCCCTGAGACTATTATATAATGTCCTTCCTCATCTCTTATTACATCGTTCATTTTAAAGTCTAATTTGTCTGATATAACTGTGGCTACTCCGGCTTTCTTCTGACTTCCAGTAGCATGGTAGATAGTTCTCCATCCCCTCACTTTCAATCTGAAAGGTGTCTTCAGGTTTAAGATGAGTTTCTTGAAGACAGCAAATAGATGGGTCTTGTTTTTTAATCCATTCTGTTATCCTGTGTCTTTTGATTGGCGCATTTACTCCATTTACATTCAGTGTTAATATTGAAAAATATGGGCTTACAGTCACTGTATTATCTGTAAGTTTCATGTTTGTAAGGCTGTGTCTGGTAGTTTGTATTCTTTGCCTCCTTGTTTTCATAGAATGCCCCTCAGGATCTCTTGCAGTGCTGGCTTATTTGTGATAAATTCTTTCAGTTTTTGTTTGTTGGGAAAAACCTTGATCTCTCCTTCTATTCTGAATGACAGGCTAGCCGGATACAGAATTCTTGGTTGCATGTCCTTCTTGCTCATCACATTGAAGATGTCCTGCCATTCCTTTCTGGCTTGCCAAGTTTCCGTAGATAAGTCTGCTACTACCCTTATAGGTCTCCCTTTGTATGTTAGGGTTCTTTTGTCCCTAACTGCTTTCAGGATTCTCTCCCTATCTTTGTATTTTGCCAGCTTCACTATGATGTGCCGTGCAGAAGGTCTATTCAAGATACGTCTGAGGGGAGTTCTCTGTGCCTCTTGGATTTCCATGCCCGTTTCCTTTCTCATGTTGAGAAACATGTCGAATAGCCAAAATAATACTGAAGAATAAAACCAAGGCGGGAGGCATCACAATCCCAGACTTTAACCTCTACTACAAAGCGGTAGTCATCAAGACTGTATCGTATTGGCACAAAAACAGACGCATAGACCAATGGAATAGAATAGAAAACTCAGAAATGGACCCGCAAGTATATGGCCAACTAATCTTTGACAAAGCGGGAAAATGTATCCAATGGAAAAAAGACAGCCTTTTTAACAAATGGTGCTGGGAGAATTGGACAGCAACATGCAAAAGAATGAAACTAGACCACTTTCTTACACCACTCACAAAAATAAATTCTAAATGGATAAAAGATCTGAATGTGAGGCAGGAAACCGTCAAAATCCTAGAGGAGAAAACAGGAAAAAGCCTCTTTGACCTAAGACGCACCAATTTCTTACTCGACACGTCTCCAAAGGCAAGAGAATTAAAAGCAAAGATGAACTATTGGGACCTCATCAAGATAAAAAGCTTCTGCACGGCAAAAGAAACAACCAACAAAACGAATAGGCAACCAACGGAATGGGAAAAGATCATCGCAAATGACATATCGGATAAAGGACTAATATCTAAAATTTATAAAGAACTTACCAAACTCCAAACCCGAAAAACAAACAACCCAGTGAAGAAATGGGCGGAAGATATGAATAGACACTTCTCCAAAGGGGACATTCAGATGGCCAACAGACACATGAAACGATGCTCAATGTCACTCAGCATCAGGGAAATACAAATCAAAACTACACTGAGATACCACCTCACACCAGTCAGAGTGGCTAAAATGAACAAATCAGGAAACTATAGATGCTGGCGAGGATGTGGAGAAGTAGGCACCCTCCTACACTGTTGGTGGGAATGCAAACTGGTGCAGCCACTCTGGAAAACGGTGTGGAGGTTCCTCAAAAAAATGAAAATAGAGCTACCCTATGACCCAGCAATAGCCCTGCTAGGAATCTACCCAAGAGACACAGGAATGCTGATGCATAGGAGCACGTGTACCCCAGTGTTCATAGCAGCACTTTCGACAATAGCCAAATCATGGAAAGAGACCAAGTGCCCATCAACTGACGAATGGATAAAGAAGTTATGGTACTTATATACAATGGACTACTACGTGGCAATGAGAAAAAATGAAATCTGGCCATGTGTAGCAACATGGATGGAACTGGAGGGTATTATGTTAAGTGAAATAAGTCAGTCAGAAAAAGACAGATACCATATGTTTCCACGAATAGGTGGACTTTGTGAAACTAAGCAAAAACCAGGGGGAGGGGAAGAGGGGAAAGAAAAAAAAGACACAGAGAGGGAGGGAGATAAAACATAAGAGACTCAAAGACTAAGAAAAAACTGAGGGTAAGAAACGGTCCCAAATACAAAAATTACCTTCACTCCTAAAGCAAACAGAAACACAGCAGCAAAGAAAGCCCAAAGTCAGCAGCAGAAGAGAAAAAACACAGAATACAGCAGAAATAAATCACATAGAATCCAAAACCATGGTCGAACACATCCATGCATCGAAGCGTTGTTGTTTTTAAACAAACAAATTTGATAAACCCCTACTCAGACTTCTCAAAAAGAAAACAGAGAGGCCCAAAGAGATAAAATTGCAAATCAAAGAGGAGAGATCACAACCAACACCACAGAAATACAAACGATAATTAGAGAACACTATGAGAACACTATGAAACAGTTTATGCCAACAAACTGGACAACCTGGAAGAAATAGACAAATTCCTAGACACCGACACACTACCAACACTCTAACAGGAAGAAATAGGAAATTTGAATAGACCCATAACCAGCGAAAACATTCCATCAGTTATCAAAGATCTCTCAACAAATAAAAGTCCTGGGCCAGATGGCCAAAGGTGGCATTCTACCAGATTTTAAAGCAGAGTTAATACCTGTCCTTCTCAAATTGTTCCAAAAAATAGAAACGGAAGGAAAATTCTTGACACATTCTATGAAACCAGCATTACCTTGATTCAAAACCTGACAGACACCCCACAAAAAAGGAGAACTACAGGCCAATCTCCCTGATGATCATGGACGCAAAAATTCCCAATGAGATACTAGGAAATAAAAGTCAACAGTATATTAAAAGAACTATTCACTATGGTCAAGTGGCATTCATTCCTCGGCTGCAGGGCTGCTTCCATTGTCACAAATCAACAAGATACATCACATTCACAGAAGAAAGGAGAAGAAACACTTTATCCTGACAATAGATGCAGAAAAATCTTTTGAAAAAAATATAGCATCCTTTCGTAATAAAACCCTCGACAAAGCCGGGACAGAAAGAATATAGCGTACCATTATAAAAGTCACATATGAATGGTCCACAGCTAATATCATCCTCAATGGGATAAACGCTGAGACCTTTCCCTCTGAGATCGGGAACACGAAAGGACCTCTACTCTCACCACTGTTGTTTAACATAATATAACCCGGAAAGTCCTAGCCTCAGCAATCACACAACAAAATGAAAACAAAGGCATCCAAATTGGGAAAGAAGTCAAACTTTCACTCTTTACAGATGACACAATACTCGACATGGAAAACCTGAAAGATTCCACCAAAAAACAGCTCGAACTGATCCATGAATTCAGCAAAGCTACAGGATAAAAATCAATGTGCAGAATCGGTTGCATTTCTATACACCAATAATGAAGCAATAGAAAGAGATATCGAGGAATTGATCCCATTTACCACTGCACCAAACCATCAAATCCCTAGGAATACACCTAACCAAAGCGATACAAGTTCTATGTGCTGTAAAATAGAGAAAACTAATGAATGAAACTTAGGAAGACACAAAGGAATTGAAAAATATTCCGTGCTCATGGATTGCAGGCACAAAAACTCTTCAAATCTCAACACTACCCAAGGCAATCTACATATTCAATGCAATCCCAATCTAAATAGCACCAGTAGACGTCGCAGAGCTAGAACGAACAATCCTAAAATTTGTACGAAACCACAAAAGACCCAGATTACCCCAAGTAATGTTGAAAAAGAAACCAAAGTGGGAGGCATCACAATCCTGGATTTTAGCCTGTACTACAAAGCAGTAATAATCAAAACGCATGGTGCTGGCCCAAAAAACACACACACACAACAATGGAATACGATAGAGAACCCAGGAATGGACCCACAAATCTATGGCCAACTAATCTTCAACAAAGCAGGAAAGAGCATCCGATGGAAAAAAGACAATCTCTTTAGCTAATAGTGCTGGGAGAACTGGACAGCAACATGCAGAAGAAGAAAACTGGACCACCCCTTATGCCATAAACAAAAATGCAAACAAATGGATGAAAGACCTCATTGTGAGACAAGTAAGCTGCCGGGGACCAAGAAGCCATGGCCCTGGGACCAATGCCCAGGGTGAAGAAGTAAGGCCCAAGGCCCAGGCGTCTGGAGCCTGGACCCCCGCCATTGGGCCGAGGTGTCCTAAGGCAAGTATTAGGCCTGAGGCCATAGAAGGTATGGCTTATCATCTCCTCACTTTGTTTGGCCCTAAGAGGATGGCTGGTTAGCCAGTGCCTGGTAAGCCGGGTAAGATCCCTCAGCGGGGGGACAACCTAAGACAGGCACAGTCGCAAAAGGGCCATCAGGAGATCAATTCCTGCCAGGCCTACGATAAGAACATTGGGTCTGTAAGAATCCCTGCGCTCAGAGTGATGATAATATTGAAGAAAAGTCCCTGCTAGCAGCAGCTGCAGGGTGAAGTAAAAGCGGGTCTTATGGCATCTCCTCCGCTAGCCAATTAATGCTGCTGGTTTTATTCCTCTTAATAGGTTTGGAATCTAGAGAGATAGCATGTTGATCACCATGACAATAATAAGAAAATCATTTAGGAGGCTTTCCTTTGCCTCAGGTAATAGAGAAATAATTCAAAAATAAAATAAATCTCTAATTGTTCTATTCAACCTAAGAGTGCAGCCTGACCCTCAGAAATGTGGTAATTGCTGTAGTTTTCGGGTCAAGACATTATTAATGATCAGTAGATGATAAATAATCTTAGGGCGTAGCTTTAGAGAAAAACATGTATTTTTTACACCATCCTCTAATTGTAGGTAGAATCTTTAATTGAGATCTGTATACTTTGTTCTTATCCTTTCAATGCATAATATTCACCAGAATGTATTCGTTAGTTACCCTTTGACTGCAGGTGTGCTGTTTTTTACCCTCGTATACTAATTGTTTAAACAATCTATGTAACCTTGAGAAACTAGGGTTCTTTGAAGTAAAGTTTGCTTTAATCAGTTTCTTTTCTTGTTACTAAGAACCTTGAGAAATTGGAGTGTATTCATCCTGCCAATCTTTGCAGCATGTGTGCTTGTTGTGTTTAGAGAAAATGCATAAAAACCCTAAAGAAAAAATAAACTTTGAGCAGCCCCAATAAGAGGCTGTCTCCATGTCGTTTGTCTTGTCTTTGTCTTGTCTTTATGTTTTCTGTCTCAGCCCTTCCACAGGGAGCCCTGGACCAGTCCTGATACGAGGCTGACTCCAAGAGACTGACTTCGTGTCATCTCTCGCGCCTAGACCAACCCTCACGCAGGTGAAACCCTGGACCAGCCGGAAGCCCTGAAGTACGAGCTGGCCTCCTCTCAGGCCAGACCCCGGCAGGATTTCATAGGGAGCCTCGAAATGTTACTTGCCTTACCTGTCACAGATTATGACACAAATACTTTACCAAAATAAAATAAAAATGTATCCCTAGGTAACCGAAAGTATAACGAAAAACCTCACCCTTGTTACTGTTAAGTTCAATTATTCATTATATTTTGAAATATCTGCATGATTTATATTTGCATGAATTATCTCTTGGAAAAGAAAATATAAAACATGTACGTTGTAGCAGGATCTTAGTTTGGTAAGTTGGAATTGCACACAGTTTAAGTTGCTTCTCTGTCAAAACACTAAAGACAAAAATGACTCTTTCAATTGAGGTCCTTCTGGGGTGCCTGGATGGCTCAGGCAGTTCAGTGGCCAACTTTTGATTTCAGCTCATGACCTCACAGTGGTGGTGCTCAAGCCCCACAGCAGGCTCTGTGCTGACAGCACTAAACATGCTTGGGATTCTCTCCCTCCCTGTCGCTCTGCCTCTCCCTACTAACACTTGTTCATTCTCGCTCTCTCCAAAATCAATGAAAACATTACAAACAACTTTCCTTCAGCTCCTTCCAAGACAGAGAAAAAAAGAAGAACAAACCTTGTGGGGCAATGATTCAGGGAGGAAAACCAGACACAGACAACAGAATGCCATAACCAAACATGTTGACAATGGAGTCAGAAGTAGATGTACTAATGAACAGACATTAAAGAAATGTTCTCTGCAAGGAAAAATTAGGGTAGGGGTAAACTATTCAACAAAGCATGGAATGGTGGTGAGAGGGCCCAGGGTGGCTCAGTCAGTTAAGAGTCTAACTTCACCTTAGGTCATTATCTTGCAGTTTGAGCCCCACATTGGGCTCTCTGTTGACATTTCAGAGTCTGGAGTCTGCTTTGGAGTCTGTGTCTCCTTCTATCTCTTTCCCCCAGCCCACTTTCACTCTGTCTTTGTTTCTCTCTCTCTCAAAAATAAATAAACATTAAAAAATTAAAAAATGTCCACCTAACCAGGGGGGAGGGGAAGAGGGGAAGAAAATAAAACCACAGAGAGGGCAGAAGACATAACATAAGGGACTCTCAAAGACTAAGAACGAACTGAGGTGAGAGGGGGGTTTTGGGAGGGGGAAGAGTGAGTGATGTGTACATAGGAAGGCATTTGTTAGGATGAGCACTGGGTGTTGTATGGAAACCAATTTGACAAAATTATTTAAAAAATGAATAAAAACTAAAAATAAAACTTAATAAATATAAAAGCATGGGGGGAGAAGAGAAAAAGAGGGAAAACAGTAAGGCATGACCAATCAATCACCTATGAGCTTAGGACATGGAAAAAAAGGAAAAATGTGAGCAAAATAACCCATGTGGAATAAATATATATTTTTCACTATGTATATGAGTATTATTAGAGATATACAATAGTCTGTTTGAAATTTTGTTTCCAATTTTTTAATGTTTCTTTATTTTTGAGAGACATAGAGACAGAGTATGAGCAGGGGAAGGACAGAGAGAGAGAGGGAGATACAGAATCTGAAGCAGGCTCCAGGCTCTGAGCCGTCAGCATAGAGCCTGATGCGGGGCTCGAACTCACAGATGGTGAGATCATGACCTGAGCCGAAGTCGGCCGCATAACCAACTGAGCCACCCAGGCGCCCCTGAAATTTTTTAATTCTATATTATATCATCTACATAAAACAGAGGCTTTTATTCATAGTATATACCTAATAATCCTGACTTTTATCTCTCTACAATTATCTGTTTATAAATACTGTAACAAAGAATTTAACTTTTTTACTGTCAAATAAATCGTTCAATTAGTAATCATCTATCACTTCCTATAAGCTATAAATTCTTACTAGACAAAGAAAAAACAGAGAAAGAAACGTTCCTAACACAACAGCTTTCAATATGGACAAAGAATTGGTAAGGAGAATTCTAAGAAGAAATGTATACCATCAAAGGATGTATCTTTGGGACACAATGGGGTTCAAAAAAAAAAAGCTGAGGAATTTTTATCTAAAATTCTAAGCTCGCAATTGGAGGATACTAAAAAGTATACTGTAACCTACTTTCATATTTAACTCCTGAGCTCCTCACCAGGATTCCTTTGAATTTATAAATCGTAACCATTAAAAGGGAACATAAACTTAAGCCATATCTATAAAATTCACATATTTATGATATATTGTGCATATTACATTACTTATAAAATTCCAAAATAAAGAATTTCGTTTCTCTGCTCATTTATTCACATTCAAAAAATAATAAACTGCTTCTTCCAAGCAAGAATTTTTTCTAGGTGCTCCAGGAGATACACAAGTATGTGTCCCAACCTTCAGTAGCTTATAACGATTTAGGGGCTTTCAAATGAATATTTAAATAAATATAAAATGTCTCAAACTTTACATTTAAGAATCTGATACAAGGACTATGGGTAGTATATTTAAAAACTATAATATGAAACATTTCTGAAAGTGGATATTTCACAACATGGCTATGAAGAGCCTCTGGTTATAGAGCTGACTACCATTTTGAGTAAAACTTGTATTCTTCAGTTAGATGCAGAATTTGACCTATACTCTTATTGGAATTATTTCGAACACATGGTGAAATACCTTTGCAAGATAAACGTTGAGAAATAATTTAAAGGCCTATTTTTTTTTTTTTTTTTAGCTATAATCCTGTTTTTTTTTTTTTTTTTTTTTGTATTTTTTTTTATTATAATAGTTTATTTTCAAATTGGTTTACATATAACACCCAGTGTTCATCCCAACATGTGCCCTTTTTAATGCCCATCACCCCCTCTCCCCCCTCCCTCATCCCCCTCACCCTCAGTTTTTTCTTAGTCTTTGAGAGTCTCTTATGTTTTATCTCCCTCCCTCTCTGTGTCTTTTTTTTCTTTCCCCTCTTCCCCTCCCCCTGGTTTTTGCTTAGTTTCACAAAGTCCACCTATTCGTGGAAACATATGGTATCTGTCTTTTTCTGACTGACTTATTTCACTTAACATAATACCCTCCAGTTCCATCCATCTGGCTACACATGGCCAGATTTCATTTTTTCTCATTGCCACGTAGTAGTCCATTGTATATAAGTACCATAACTTCTTTATCCATTCGTCAGTTGATGGGCACTTGGTCTCTTTCCATGATTTGGCTATTATTCTACAGTAATTAATATTATTTTAGTCTACATGTGGAATGCGAAGGACAGACACAAAGGAAACAAAAAACAAAAACCATGTCCTATCAAATAAAAAGTGCCCCCCTCAAAAAAATAGAACCTACAATAGACCATTGGAACCACTAAAGATTTCATTTAGGCGTGAGTATTATAAAAGACATGTTAGTGTACTTTAAAACTCCCAGTGAGAATTCTTATCCGTACCCAACAGTTGTATTTCCTCCATTATGGGAAAGCTTTTCCCAGTATAATTTTCCTGTTGTGAGATATGTTCCAGCCCATTCTTTTATCAGCCTCTACTTCTACAATTTTCCAAAGGAAAACAAAACGACAGAAAAATTCAACTTGTCATATTTCTATAAAGTGGTTTGTTCCTGCTAACTTTCCATTACAAACATTCAATGATAACAGGCTATTGTTAAAGGTGAAGAGTAACTAATACAGGTAACTAAATTCAGAGCAGGAAAATTAGTTTCACAAGAGAGTATTTTACCTTGGGACCAAAATTCGAGTCTTCGCTCTCTGATGTAGGCCATGAATCATCAATATCAGGTTTGTTGGAAAGCCTTTAGAGCAAAAATATACAACAAAAACAAGTTTCATTTATTTTTTTAAAATTTAAGTGGAAGGTCAGCTATCTGTTTCTTAAATGAAGTTCCTTGATGTAATTAAAATTTCGCCTCTGTATTTTTTTCATGAATTTTTTGTTTTCATTCCAGTATCATCGACATTCAGTGTTATATTAGTTTAAGTTGTACAATATAGTGATTCACCAACTCCATACTCACCCGGTGCTCATCATGACAAGTGCACTCCTTAATCCTCATCACCTACTGCACCCCTTCCACCACTCACCTCCCCTCTAGTAACCATCTGTTTCTTGTCTGTAGTGAAGAGCCTGTTTCTTGGTTTCTCTCTCCCTTTTTTCCCCTTTGCTCATTTGTTGTTTCCTAAATTCTACATGAAGAAAATCATACGGTATTTATCTTTCTCTGATTTTGCTTAGCATAATACTCGCTAGCTCCAACCATGTCACTGCATATGGAATGATTTCACGGTTTCATGGTTGAATAGCATTCCAGTGTGTGTGTGTGTGTGTGTGTGTGTGTGTGTGTGTGTGTGTCAATGATACTTGCGCTGGCTCTTGTAAATAATGCTGTAATAAACACACAGTGCGTGTATCCCATTGAATCCGTGTTTTTGTATTTTTTCGGTTAGTATCCAGTAGTGCAATTACTGGATCGTAGGATAGTTCTGTTTTTAATTTTTGGCAGAAACTCCAACTGTTTTTCACAGTGGCTGTGTCCATTTGCATTTCCAACAACAATGCAAGAGGTTTCCTTTTTCTCTAATCCTTGGGAACACTGGCTTCTTGCGTTTTGAATTTGAGCCATTCTGAAAGGTGCGAGGTGGTATCTCATGGTAGCTTGGAGGAGCACCTTTTCATGAGTCTGTTGACTATCTCTATATCATCTTTGGAAAAATGTCTCTTTATGTCTTCTGCTCATATTGAAACTGGGCTTTTTTTGGGGGAAGGATGCTGAGTTGTATCAATTCTTTATACAATTTGGATACTAACCCTTTACTGGATATGTCATTTACAAACATTTTGTCTCATTTCATAGGTTGTCTTTTAGTTTCGATGTTTCCTTCACTGTGCAAACGCTTTTTATTTTGATGGAGTCCCCATAGTTTCTTTTGGCTTTATTTCCCTTGCCTCAGGAGGCAAAACGAGAAAAATGTCGCTACAGCCAAAGTCAGACTAATAACTGCCTGTGCTCTCTAAAAAGGATGTTTATGGTTTCAGGTCTCCCATTTAGATCTTTAATTTATCGTGAGTTTATTTTTGCATATGCTAAAGAAATTGGTCCAGTTACATTCTTTTGCATGTGGCTGTCCAGTTTTCCTAACACCACTTGTTGAAGCGACTGCCTTTTCCCCACTTTTCCTGTTTGTCGAAGAGTAACTGACCATACAGCTGTGGATTTATTTTTGGGTTTTCTGTTCTATTCCATTGATCTGTGTGACTATTTCTTTGCCAATACCATACTGTTTTGATGACTATAGCTTTGTAATATAACTTGAAATCTGAAATTGTGAGACCTCCAGGTTTCTTTTTCTTTTTCAATATGGCTTTGCCCATTCAAGGTCTTGTGTGGCTCTATACAAATTTTAGGATCGAGTGTCTATCTCTGTGAAAAATGGCTGTTGGTATTTTGACGCGGATCCCATGAAATCTGTAGATTGCGTTGGTAGTATAGACATTTAAAAAATGTTTGGCACGGCTCAGCAACACTCTCCGATCTTTAAATCTTTAGCCTATGCAGACACCGACTCCAAAACAACGATGGGCTCAAATCCCCAAGGGTAGGAGCTATGTCCTGCTCCTGGAGAACAAGCTAAATGGAGCCTCAGTCATCCGCGCAGTCACCTCAACCTAGGTATGTTATCAACAATCCCCATGAAGCTCCGTTCCTGGCTTGACAAGCCAGGCCTACCCAACCCTACATGTATATGGGAAGGGCATCACAGATTGAGGAAGAGAGGCCACGTGAGGAGACCACTGTCTTGGGCCATACATCTCTGAAGTTCAGAATCTCCACACTCCTATTACTCCAGAGGATCTAAGCCACACTATGTAAGTTGGGGTGGAAGTAGATGATATCCCCCATTCCTATTTGCTGTCAAGAGACTCTTCCCTGTAACTCAAATGATTTTAATATCTCTCAACAGAACGTTTGAAGTATGCTAGCACCTTCAACCAAACCAACAAACAAAAAAGCAGAAACCTGTTCAGGACCTTCTCGAACTCTCTAT
Organism: Paguma larvata; assembly: GCA_030068075.1. Classification (NCBI taxonomy): domain Eukaryota; kingdom Metazoa; phylum Chordata; class Mammalia; order Carnivora; family Viverridae; genus Paguma; species Paguma larvata. The sequence continues at coordinate 47,280 of JAINVK010000888.1, forward strand.
TTTAATATGCCTTTCTAAACAACTCCCAATACCCTAGAGGTCCTTCTTTCCTGTAATTCATCTCTATCTAACTAGTCATAAATCCCAATATCCTGACATCTTTTCTAGAACTCATTTCTATCCAAGTCAGTGTTGTCCTTGAAACCTGGTCTCCTCTGCTCATTCGATTGTTACCCTCCTTCACTGTGTTTACTAGACCCACTCCCCAGCTTTCTACTCACCTACAAGATGAAAGAAAATAGAAAGAAAGAAAGGAAGGAAGGAAGGAAGGAAGGAAGGAAGGAAGAAAGGAAGAAAAACTTGAATTTACATCTGATTTCTGTCACTTATATCCAAATAAGTTGGTTTAATCTGTTTGGGATTGCAAATTCTGCATTTCTACAACGATTTGGCAAGGATGTTTAACATACGTTGAGGTACCAGACAGTACTTTGATCAACTAATCTCTAAGGTTCCTTAAATCTTGAGATTCTATGTGCTTTTGGTTTTGCCTATAGAAAAATGGAGAGTACTTAGCTGGCAGAAGTGGAAAAAGATTATGGAATAAAAGAAATACCAAGAATGCAGAGAAGACAGTAAAGAACCAAAAAAGTAGTATAGAAAAGTCATGGAAAGGAAGGCTACAAAAAAAGGAAAAGCTTCACAGAACTAGTCAAGGGTACCATCTCAAAGGGAAGACCAGACTGGGAAGTTAGGAAGTAGACACTCATCTAGAAATATCCTCTAAATAGAGGCTGAATTTAATTAACATAACAGAGTCTATACCTAGATAGCCTTCACTCTCAGAAAACTCACTCATCTCAAGAGGAGGAGATATCACTACATCTAAGAACATGCCTGATTCGGTCTTGCTTATGTGAAAGCTGTGCTACCGTGGGCATAGCTAACTGAGATCTACCCTAAAATCTTGGATGATAAAATCAAGATCCTAGTTACCACTGCACTAATTACTTGTAGTTATCACTAGTTATCAAATATATTAGGACAGATGCCCCCACAATCCTGGTTTCTTAAGGAAACACTAAAGTAGAGTTGATACATAACTAAATTTGACATTCTGAGTTGATCTGACTAGGATCTGTATCTTAATCCCAGTGCTGCTGAGGAAAAAAAGAATGGATGTGGAAGCTACCCAGGCTGGCAGTCAAACAATGGGTCAGCTACTCATTAACTATGGAATCATGGGTCGAGTAGGCAACCTCTCTGAACCACAGTTGCCTAATTAATAAAAAAAACAGCTACTTTGCAAAGCTATATACTGACTTAATAAATAACTTAACAAATATTAAGCATATGATACAGTGTCCAGCCCAGGGTAGAACATTCAACAAATGTTTCTTTTCTCTGCATATCCTTGGGTAACATAATTTTTGTTTGTTTGTTTGTTTGTTTGTTTAATTGTGAGAGAGAGTGCACACACACACACACACAGACAAGTGAATGCCAAAGGGTGAAAGAGAGAATATCCCAGGCAGGCTGACAGCACAAATCCCAATGTGGGGATTGAACTCACAAACCTGAACTGTAACCAAGAGCCAAACACTAAACCAATTGAGCCACCCAGGCACCCCACCACACATAATTGTAAAAAATCCATTAAAATCCTACCTGCTTAAAGAGTCTTCCTCAGAACACTCATCTGCTATTAAAGGAAAAAGTAAAATACATTTTAAATCAAAAATAGGAAATTAAAAGTTTAAGACTAATGATTCATAAAATAGTATTCCTTTGCATCACGCCTGGAAACCACACTAACGTGAATGTTAATTATAGGATTGGTATGCTTAATGCACTAAGAAATCTTACGTTCTCCTCTATATTTAAAGAAAGCAAGAATGGTTTTTATCACCATTGGATACCTACAAGTGAACTGAGGTTTACAATGACCATAACTGACCCCATGGCACTGGAGGAAAATGGTATCACTAGCACAATAATTATCATAGACTGACAGTGTCAAACTAAAATAGCATGATTTTTCTGGACTTCCACTCCCAGGAGGAGTTCAAAGAGAGTATACTTATTTTGCTGTAACACAGCAGAACTTTCCCCGCTCTCCAGCAGAGACCGTTCAGTTTAGGATGAAACACCCCCTCACAATAGCTATTGTATTTGGCGGCATGGCGAAACGATAGCAAACAGACTCTGGCCTGATTTTCCAGTCACAGGGTAAAGATGAAGGATTTGTGATTCTACTTTTATAAAGTTATACCTTCTTGAGACTGTTGCCTTTCATTGCTAGAGAGTCGATCTAGACCCACCTCATTGAGGAGGATGGTCCCAATGTTAGTGTTATGTAGGAGTACATGATGTCATTTTTCTCAACTCACCCCATTATGTGACAAACATCTATAGAAACCATGCTTTTTCATGTAAGGCATATGCCATCAGATCCTACAGTGATGAACATCAAAACAAAACAAAGGGCAAAGAATATATGGAATGACTACATTCAGTTACCTTGGAATTTTAATTTTCTAAACATTCAAAAAGATATCCACTGCACGATTCTAACTATATGACACTCTGGAAAAAGCGAGACTATGGAGCCAGGGGTTGGGGCAAAGGGAGGGATGAACAGGCACAGCACAGAGGACTTTTAAGTCAGTGAGACTACTTCACATGAGACCACAATGGTGGATTCACATCTTTATCCATTTGTTAAAACGTAGAATGCAGAACACCAAGACTGAGCACTAATGTAAATTAGACACTTTGCATGAAAATGATGAGTCGATGTAAACATAAAAATGTCTTGCTGTCAGGGTGCCTGGGTGGCTCAGATGGTTAAGCTTCCAACTCTTGGTCTCAGCTCAGGTCAGGATCCCAGGGTTCATGGGGTCTAGTCCTGCATCAGGCTCTGCGCTGACAGCACAGGATTCTTTCTCCCCTCTCTCTGCCCCTTTCCTGCTCACACCCGTGCATACTCTCTTGCTCAAAACAAATAAATAAACTTAAGAAACAAATACTATTAAAAGTGGTGCAGGATGTTGACAATAGGTGAGGTTATGCGTGTACAGGAACATGATGATACATGGAGACTCTCTGTACTTTCTATTCATTTGGCTGTGAACTTGAAAGTGCTCTAAAAAATAAGGCACTTAACCATCAGTGTAAAAAAAAAACAAGTTACCCATTGAAACTACTATTACTGTATATTAAAGCAATACGGCCACGTTGAAAGTTAAGACAAAGATCAAAGGAACAGAATAGGGATATTATCTCCTAAATTGAAGTACATAAAAATACATAAAGCAAATAAATTTAATTGTATCCTTAGGCAAGAAAACAATTGATGAATATGATCAAATATCTTATAATTCTACATAGGGATTCAGCACAATAGGAATCAAACCTGGGTTATCTATACAATTAAGACTTTTTATTCTCATTTTAAATCAAAAATCATTATGTTTAATGTATCTAACAATTATAATGAAAGTTTAATCACATACAAAAGATGGTAATTACCTCATCATCCCCTAGTAATTTTCGTCCAATACCTACTTAATATAGATGATGCAACTGAAACGAGTACCATCTTATCTCATCGTATTACTTGCTATTAAAATAAAATGTTAAGACGACACCAAAATTAAGTCAGGGCTACCATTCCTATGCAGAAAAGAATTCTTATAGTAGACCAAAGATTGCCACCCTTAGAACATCCTACTCGAATGGCTCCTTGGTTGTTGCCTAGGAACTTGGATTTAAGGAGGGTTCCCACTACTCCCCAGCCACCTGAGAGTGACTCACTGTGCCTACATGTTGGTGCAAACAATGTGATCAATGCCATATCCTTGATTTCCTTCTGGAAACCTGGAATTTTGCTATATGCTAAGGAGAAGAGGCCTATGTGGTTGGCGTTTAACTAAAACCTCAGGCACTGAGTATCCATAACATTTGACATGTGCTGTCATAATTTGATGCAGGAGGAATTAAGCATATCCTGGTTAACTTCACCGAGAAAGGATTCTTGGAAGCCTGTGCTCGGTCTCTGCCGGACTTCACTCCAAGCAGCTTTACTCTGTGCTGATCGGCCTTTGGATCCTTTCACCATAAGAAACCACAGGCAAGAGTACAAGTAGATGCTGAGTCCTGTGAGTTCTTCTAGTGACTAGTCAAATCTGGGTGCCATTGGGGTGCCTCTAACGTAACTGCATTCCATCAAATTGGTATTATTTGGGTTGATGTGTTATACCTGGTTACAGTCAGAAGGGTATTTCACAGAATACCTTTCCTGGGATCTGTTTTTCTTGTCCTTTGCCTTGAAAATTCCTATATTCCTATATACCCATTTGAAGAATGGTATAAAGGAACAGATGAAATAATGATGTCAGAAAATGGGAAACAAGCAACAGTCCTATTTTAGTCAGAAGAAAAAGAGAATGCTGATGATTGCCAAATATGCTCTACAGGATGAAAGTTCCAATAAATTATGAGAAATCAGTTAATTTTCTCCAAACGCATAGGCATACTTCATTTTTCCAATAGGTATGAATCAATAAAGTAACAGGGATAATTATAGAAAAAAACAAAACTATCATCCCTACTATTATACTAATGATGACTTATATTGGTTCTTTGTCTTAACTTCCTATAAAATGTAATACTACAGTTCACTTAGTAAAGGCAGTTATTGACAAAGTAATCAAAACTTTGAAAATATTGCATCCAAAATACCGAATGAATTATCCACTCCACCCTGAAAATAGCAGATTTCATCATTAAAGATCAATAGGACTCATCTAGGGGGGAAAGCATAGTGAGTTATCATATAGATAAATGGTTAAAAACTTGGTATTCCAATCGATCATATATTCTTGGTAAGCCAGAGTTTACCCATTTTTGAAAAAAAAATATAAAAGCGTTTCACATTAAAACTGTACCAGATAAAATTTCTACCAGACAATCCAGAAAACGCTTTCAATCTTGACAGAACTTCATCACTAACACTGTCACTGTGGTACAGGTACGAAGACGTTTAGCATAAGAAACTAATAAGTTAGAAGATAAACTTTAGATTAGGTGCCTCATTACCTTAGAAAGAAACAGACATATAGGTCAAACATGCATATGGTGGAAATGTATTCAAATAGTAGTAGGTTGAAGACAACTTTCCTTAGAGCTTTCTTCAGGGATAAAATTCAGAAAGGGAGAGTGAAAGGAGAGATATCAGAAGAAGACCGATGAAAAGAACGGAAAGAGAGACAGCATTAACACAATACAGTCAGGTATTCAAAAAGAACAAACAACACACAAACAAGAATAGTCATATAGTGACTGTTTTACTGACATCGCTAGAATTTCCAAACCACTGAGAACTAGTATAATCAGTGTATCACCTTACATTTTCTCCTTGTTATTAGACTAGTGTTCTGCCATGAAATATTTAAACGAGGTCAGTTTCTCCAAACTGCTGGTCTGTAAACTATTTCTGATCAAAACTTCAGACTATTAGAATACAGCTGTATCATGATTCCATTCCAGAGACAGGGCCTGACAGTGGCTTCCTGCTGTTGCCTCCAGAATTTTGTTCCAGTATACATCCAGAAGAGTTGATCGAGACCTTGAGGAAAAACTCAGGTACTCTTGTAAGTGGCAGGTAAGGACGACAACGCTTTTCCTCACACTTGACTCCTAGGTTTTGGCAGTGATGGAAAAATGCTGGGCAAGTATACTCACCAGCCTAGACCATTTGCCCTGGACCCTGCCTGGGAAGGTGCTGCATTTACAAAAAAGTTAAATAGGACCTTAGTTGATATGTTGTTATTCCATATTTGGACACAGGAAGTACCAATCATGTAAATAACAGGCCTTAGAACTCGAAAAATTGTTCTTTTGAAAACGTGACCACCAAAGAGCTTTTAAAAGTTAAATTCAACTTTCTTCTCAGTAATTTGATCAAATACTCCTCCTTGAAATAGTTTCAAGTTGTTCAACATCACTTCCTCCAATTCCTCTTCTACTTTCTCCCTAGCCACACTTCAGTCTTCTTTACTAACTGCTATTCTTCCATCCATCCCTTCTATATTGGTTTTCCCAGGGTTTGTTCACTGGCCTTCTTCTCAAGAATTCTACATGTCCTCCATCATGAACAAGCTCAATCTTTATCCAAGCTATGACTTTGCCTATACTTCTCATCAGATTATTTCAAATCAGCATCTCCAATCTTGAAGGTCTATCTCCAGCAGGAAACTCTTATTATTCAATTATCCAATACCTGACAATATCCTACAGGGACATTCCATCAAATTCAACATATACAGAAAAATACCGGTCTTCGCTATTCCTGCTGCTCGCCTCCATTCATCTGAGAAGTCCTACTCATTCTTCAAGTCCAATGTAAATGCTAGTGCACCACCTAGAAACCTATGAATCTTCCTACACTTCTCTCTCCCCCCTAACTTTTTATATTCTAGGATCACAAAGTCATAATAACTATATGGTTTCAGTCTCTGCTTTATATTTCCCCTGCCACTGCCCTAGTCAAACATGAACTCTTAACTGATGACATTCGCAAGGGAAAAGAAAAACCCACCAACTATTATTGTTATTTCTTAAATGAATAAAAAAATTTTAAGTGGGGGACCTGGTGGCTCAGTCCGACTGAGCGTCCGACTTCGGCTCAGGTCATGAGCTCACACTTTGTGAGCTTGAGCCCCGCGTCGCAATCTGTGCTGACGGCTCAGAGCCTAGAGCCTGCTTGGGGTTCATGGTCTCCTTCTCTCTGCCCCTCCCCGTCTTGTTCTCTATCTCTGTCTCCCAAATATAAATAAATGTACAAAATAAACAAAATAAATTTAAAAATTTTAAACATTTTCTAGCAAAACAGATGAGAAAGACATAAGGCCCAGAAAATTTTTTCTGTATGAATTGAGCCTCCTGACTCTTTCAGTAGAGACAGGTGAGAATTTCATAAGGGACTAATACTAGGCTAAGAAAGCCAGAGCTTCGCCTGCCTCCCCGTCTCTTTGTGTGGCTTCCTTCAATCTATCCTCCATGTAAGAGTTCAGCAAACTCTGGGATCTTGGGGATCCCTAACCAGAGCATCCTAACACAAATCTAATCTCATTACACTTCTGCTTCAAATTCTCCAAAATCTCTGCATCAAATACTGCTAGCTCCCTCCCGAAGAGCCATTCCATATTCTTCATTCTTGCTAGAGAATCACACCTGTATTTGAATATTCATTGTCCCAATACACAAGGAAGGTGGCCTCACTCAGCTTCAAAAGGAAAAATGGGGACATTCTAAGCGAATCACAGTACCTGATTTTCCAGGGACTAGTTTAGGAAGGAGCATGCGATGTCACCTAGTCTTTACAACGTTAGAGGAAGATTACTGCAAGCCTCTTCCTAGTGAAAAGAAACACATAAAGAAAAACAGTCCTTCTAGCCATTGGGCATCATCACGTGAGAATATGATGCCTGGAGCTATTGCTAGTTAGGCAACCAGGAAAGGAGAAGTAAAAATACCACCAGCTTCCAAACGGAACAAGAGACAGCTGGAATCCTGATGCCATCACTGAACCACAATACAATTCTGGTTCCTACTCTTTTAGTCACTGTTATAAATCATCAATTATTTGCCGTTTACAGCATTCTACCTGATAAATTTACCAAGGCCTACAGGTAAGATCTACTCCTTTTTATAGCACTGAAAAACTTTCATAAGCTTGTCTTAGCTAAGTAGTCACCTCATTCCCTGCCATTCCCATAGCACACTTTTTGTACCAGCACAACTGAACTGCTCATAAATCCTGCAAAGTTCACTCGGACACCTTAGCCTTTGCCCTGCTGTTTACTCCACCAAACATTTACTCGCGATAGAAGTTCCTCCTGCCAAACATCCTCATTCTGCCTCTTTACCTGGCAAACTTACTCCTCACTTTGCATCACTTACCTTAGAATTTACCCAGACTTTTAACACTGTGAGTCCTCACCAGGAGCTTAAGGTATCTTGAACAAATGCCAAGAAACACATAACGATAATTATAAGCTCTACAAGACTCTGGCACCTAGGAAGCACTAAATAGAGTAAATAATAAAAATGACAGTGGTGAGAACAAACTGCTGGAGCATAGAGACTGTTCTTTGAATGTTTGTATTCTAGAACAGCAGAATAATACTTAGTAGCTCAAAGACACTTCATAGTTATTTGTCAAGTGAACAAATGAAAATGAATAAAAATGTTTTCTTTGAAAATTATTTTTAAAAACAGAAAATTAATCTGTTTCAAAAACCACAGGGTCAGTTCTATTCTATTTTGAGCACCTTAAAGATCCAGACTCTGTCTATTCTGTCTTTGTATTTCCTGTCACTTGCAAAACCACCCTACAGAAGTTGTTTGGTAACAGTCTACTAAGCTAAAGCTTTCTTCCTACAGTTCAGATGGTACAACGCACCAGGTGCCACATCTAGGGAGTACCAGTAGCATTTTGGTTATTGCGAAACCTTGTTGGGCTTTTATGATAATTTCTTGAGCCCCAGTTGCACTATTTGTATGTTTATTAGAATAATCTTTTGACTAAAGGCAACAGAGAGCCTTATTCTAACAAAATTACAGTGTCATGACAATTATCCAACAAGCAGAAGAAAACATTGTTCTCTAATGAAGTCGACATATCTCACTCTGGAGTTGTTGTTATTGTTGTTGCGAAACTGTTTGTTTGTTTGTTTCTTTTGAGAGAGATAGAGCTCGCATGCACAGGGGAGGGGCAGAGAGAGAGGGAAAGGGAAAATCCTAAGCAGGCCTGAGTTGTCAGCAAAGAGCCCAACAGAAAAGTCTGACACAGGACTCGAACTCACCAACTGTGAGATCGTGACCTCAGCTGAAATCAAGAGTTGGACACTTAACCGACTCAGCCACTCAAGTGCCCCTCTCGTTCTGGTTTGATTTATGAGGAATGAAGTTGAGAATGCTGAGACCTTGTTGACACAATACGTGAAATAACCTATGCTTCTCAATAAGGCATTGCTTTTCTTCTGTACTGTTGGTCGCTATCTGTAAAAAACAGTCTCAGTGGCAGTGCTGCACACGAGCTAAGTTTTGCAGATGTTATTATTTGCCCTTTGCTCACAGTACGGGAAAGTATTGGAGAATTCCCAGACTTAAGGATGGTGCATTTTTAATGAGACAAATCATGATGTGATCCTATTTATTAACTATAATCCATTTGTAAAACTTATCTAAAAGATCCATTTTTATAGCAAGTGCAATTTGTTATGTTTCTGGAGGAAACATAAAACATACTAACTTTTAAAAATCTTTCTTTCTTTGGTCACCTGGGTGGCTCAGGTGGTTAAGCATCTGACCTTGGCTCAAGTCAGGATCTCATGGTTCATGACTTTGATCCCACATCGGGCTCTCTGCTCTCAGTTGTGGAGCCTGCTTTAGATCCTCTGTCTACCTCCTTCTGCCCCTCTCCGCCTCAGTCTCTATCTTTCTCAAAAATAAATACACATTTAAAAAATATTTTTTCTTATTTACACAGAGATAACATATGGTATTTTAGGGGTCATGACTAAAAGAACGAATTTCTTTTCACATAATATTGCCTCGTATTTTCCAACTACCTATGATTAACCTCTGAAATAATTCAGAATACTAGATAGAAAGAAATTAAGAAAGAAAAAATATACACATGTAATATACACATTGGTGTTTTTTCTCCATGGTTCTTTCATTATCAAAACCTTCTTACTCTGACTGTACCTATGTTAGGACCGCCAGGAGCAATTCACTATGGGAAGTCTTACCTGGATGGCTATTTTGTGCAGAATTTTTAAGTGTCTTTTCTTCTTTATATCTGCAAATTAGTTGGTAATTGCTATGTATATAAAAAAGGGTAACAAATAATATTACCATTTTAATACTGATATGAAAAACATTTCCCAAGTCTATCAAATTCTTAGACTATTTCAAATCATATCAGAATGAAGATCTAAACTTGAGTCTCCCCATATGCTTCACATTTGTACATTCTCTACACTTTTCCTTCAGTATGTAATTAAAGAAGAAAAAACAGTAAGATGAACCAGTCATGAATTGAGGGCATTAGAGCTTAGTAAATTAGAATTAGCTTGCCAAATGGAAAGTGTTTTGAACTCAGACGCCCTAGCTCTATAACCAATAGCTATTTGTTCTTGGATAAGCCGCTTCTCTTTGGCGCAAAGTCTTCCTCTATAAAACAAGTACCTTACTGCCTTATTTTACAAAGTTGATAAGAGGGGTACAGGAGCTGTTATGCCTCTCAGGCAAGGTGGTGCCCATTACTCTGGGAAGGGCAGCATGACACCTTCCATGACCTAAGAAAAGATGCTCCACAGGATTGAAAGCAGGGGTACAGGAGCCCCTGGGTGGCACAGCCACTTGAGCATCCAACTTGTGATCTCAGCTTCGGTGTTGATCTCAAGGTCGTGAGTTCAAGCCCCATATTGGGCTCCACACTGGGCATGGAGCCTACTTGAAAGAAAAGAAAAAAAAAAAAAAGGAAGGGGTACAGATCTACTAACGCAGGAGAAAAAGAAAGTCTGATCTCTTCTTGCAGCATTATTTGAACCTCTTTCACAGCTCAGCGTGGTCCCAACCAACATCTTCTGGCAGAAAAGACAAACAGGATCCTCACAGGGTAACTCATAATGAAAGTCTGGGCTAAGATATGGGTTCCCCCTAAGGTTTTTATATTTAATAAAGATATTTAATAAATATCTCACGTAAGATATGGGTTCCACGTAGGGAAAGGGCTGTGTGACTAAAGCCAGGAGGCCCATCTGCCAGAGCAGGGTGCCGGTGCTTTGGAATAGCCGCTAGCACATGTGTACGCGGAGTGAACTAAAAAAGTTGAAACTTTGAAGTCTAAGTGTGGATCACCATGAAGACTGAAAAATCTGGATCATCAGCAAGGGCATCCTGGGAGGTAAGGTCAATCGTGACCAGCCGGCAGAACCAGTTTCAATAGCAATGCAGCAGCAACAGAATCAAAGGAAACAGTAGGATGATCAGAATGTCCTTTTTTCCCCTCCAAAGACTTCTGACACAGGACTGTCTCTTTGGTCTTAGGGTGCTCCTTAGGTTCTTGGAAAATTCACGGGAGAGAGTATAGGAGGCAGCTCTCAAAGGAAAGTACAGGGTTTTCTGCAAAACTGAACATTTCAAGACCCAAGTAACTAGTAAGAAAAAAACGGAGATGTATCATTACGTGTACCCCCTCACACAGGGGTTACGCTTGGAATGAAATGGATATGGTTAGGATCCTTATGGATAAAGGTCTCAAAAGTCCTGAGATAAAGAATCCTGAACCCATTCCTGCTTCTAACTAGTCTAGTCTTTGGCTTGATTTCTGGCTAATGTTGTGGACGAACTCACTGCCATTCCAAAACTGCCTGAACCAAACTATCAACCGCCATCTGTTACATATGAAGTAACAGTTAAATTACTTGAAACCTCAGTTTGGCAGTAAGTAGCATTTTAATAGAAACACTTACTTAAGAAAACCTTTACTACGAGCATATTCATCTGCAGTCCGTCCATGCATATCTTGAGCAAAGGCATCAATATCTTGCTGAAGCAGCAGCCTGACTATATTTGTTGATTCATAATTTACAGCAAGAATGAGGGCTGTTCTAAAATAACAGAAAGAGAAATTCACTCTTAGGAATTTAGAGTTCTTTAAACAGCTCATTTGATATATTTTATCAGGGTAACATGTTGCCTATCTGTGCAAAATTGACCATTCACATGCTCGAGTGTTCATCTTTGTAAATGATCTCCAATGCTAAAAAGAAGGGACCAAAAGGAAGCTTCTTGTCCCACGTGGGTAATGGATTCTACAAGTTGCTAATTTAAAATCCTTTGATCAACAAGAAACCATGCTGAGGTCACTTATCTGAATAGGTAAAGATTTTAAAAAAGAATTCCCATTTCTTCCTTAATCTGACACAGTGCACTTCAAAGCCATCTAGAGGTCAAGTAAATAGAAAAACAATCTGCAGGCTTAAAAGGATCATATGTTCATGCTAACAGTAATGAAATAGTCATAATTATAGTTAATGATGCTGCTAACCATATGGTAGGCACTAAAGTAGCTACTACGTATATAAAATATTATTTATACACAACCACCCTTGAAGGATATATTATTATCCTCCTTTTCATATAAGGAAACATATTTAGTGATGATACGTAATGCTCCCTAGGTCACACTTGGCAAGTAGGGAAGCCAGGAATTAAATCGAGTCTTGTGTGAATCTAAAGCCCACCTCTTTCTTCTTTATCACCCGCCTATAGCTTATCCTCGTTAAAGGAAAAGTATATTCATCTTTCATCGTTCTACCCATACCAATTAAAAATAAAATCAAAATAATATACTGCACATGATAAAGAGTAAAAACGGATGAGCCTATGGTATTCAGTAATAGTAATTCACTTAGAAATCATCTAACATCAGTAATCTTCTAAAACAAAAAATTTTAAAAAAAGAACAATTTAAAGCAAAGAGTCATCCAAAACACAAAACGACTCCTATTTATGTTTAGTAGGCATATTTTCATTTTTAAGCATTTACTTTAGACAGACAGAGAGAGAGCACAAGCAGGGGAGAGGCAGAGAGAGAGAGAGACACAAAATCCAAAGCAGCTCAAGCTTCTGAGCTGTCAGCACAGAGCCCAACATGGGGCTGGAACCCATGAACCACAAAATCATGACCTGAGTCAAATCGAAAGATGAACCAACTGAGCTTCCCAGGCACGCCAATATACATCTTTTAAGGAAAAATATATGTGAAGTGGAAGTTCTTTTTTCTTAAAGTTTATTTATTATTTTGAGAAAGACAGAGAGCACAAGAGTGTGGGTGAGGGACAGAGAGAGAGACAGAGAGACAGAGACAGAGACACAGAGCAGGCTCTGGACTGTCAGCACAGAGACCAATGTGAACTTTGAACCCAGGAACCCCGAGATAATGACCTGAGCCAAAGTCAGATGCTTAACTGACTGAGCCACCCAGGCGCCCCTTTAGAAGCAGAATGTTAACAAAATACCATAAAAGGGTTAAGAAACACAATATTGTGTCATAAAGTAAATTAAGAGCTAAGAGTCCACCCTTTAAAAACTCATGTGAAATCACTTTAGCTAATATTAAATCATAAAAAAAAAATTGCAGGGGCAACTCAGTGGTTTATTTGGTTAAGCATCCGTCTCTTGATCTCGGCTCAGGTCTTGATCTCAGAGTTATGAGTTCAGGCCCAGTGTAGGGCTCTATGCTGTGCATGGAGCATACTTAAAAATAAAGATTGTAAATGACATTAGTCAAAATTATCAAGGAAAACAAATTCTGCTATACTTTGTTCTTCATGTGGCCCAGGAACAATAATTGCTTTCTGCCTAGCCGATGCCGTGTTATTTTTCACTTTGTAATTATAAATTAATCTTCTTCCTATTAAGGTAGCCTTCCTGACTTGAATAATTATTACCACTGAGGAACAATACTAAGGTATAAAAAAAAAAAACTACTACACCTTTTAAGACGATCAACTGCATTTACATTTGCCTCCTTTTCTACTAAAAATTCCACCATTTGCTCTTTGTTTTCATATACAGCAAGTAGAAGTGGTGTGAGGCCAACCTGTAAAGGAGCAAAAACAATTTATAATTTACAAAATTACATATCTCCATCCTGAATTTTAAAGATTGCAAAAGATCGCCTCAACTTAAACATAAAATACAAAAAGTAAATAAAAACTGGTCTCTTCCTTCTTACCCCGGTTCTTGCACCTGTTACTGCTTCTCTTTCAAATACCCTCATCCACTGGGCACCTGGGTGGCTCAGTTGGTTAAGCGTCCTACTTCGGCTCAGGTCATGATCTCATTGTGAGTTTGAGCCCCGCATTGGGGCTCTGTGCTGACAGCGCAGAGCCTGGAACCTGTTTCCAGTTCTGTCTCTCTCTCTCTCTCTCTCTCTCTCTCTCTCTCTGCTCTCCCTCCCTTACTCATGCTCTCTCTCTCTCTCTCTCTCAAAAATAAATAAAATTAAAAATAATTTTAATAAAATATCCCTCCTCCATCCTCTTCAACAGATTATCTGTAGTCATTCTCCCAACCTCACTTCAAACACTGACGGTTTCCAAGATCTTTGCTTTATCACAGTACTTGTGTGGTACATCATAGTTATTGTTCCCTTCCTAAACCAAGAGCTTCTGGAGGGCAGGGGCTATTTCTTATCTCTCTGTCCCCAACCTCTAAAACATAGCAGTAAGTGCTTTAAGTATTTTTACTGAATTAATAACTAAGTGATGATCTCTGGAGTAGTGTTTCTTACATTATGCTCCAAATAATATGTACTATGCCAGAAGTTAAGTACTCTGCCCCAGTGGAAAGATTTCATGACCATCTAAGGTGAGAAATATTACAAATCTGTGTTATATGTCTACATTACAGATATCCATTTAAATCTGCTGAATCCCCATTTGACAATACTTTTTGTGGCAAGCATTAACATTTGAGGAATTAGAGTTTCAGCGATGTAGTTTTGAGAGCTTTCCGATAAAGGTGAGGTTTCTCCAAGTTGTACAAACTTGCCTCTCTCCTATCCATGGTATCAGGATCCACTGACATCCTGGATGTTAACATAAGGCATTCCTGCTCCAAAGGGGTCACTAAGGAGATGGGCTCAGAAATCGAACAGATAGGTTTCAAATGAACTTTGATTCCTTAATATTAAATAGCCCATGGGCTTTCTCCTGTTATAAAAGGCTAAACTTTTATCTTAACTGTTCAAAAGCTTGATGTGAAATTTTATTCTCAATTCTAGTAATTCTGGGACCCTCATGCATATCTCCTTCTAAAACAAATCTGTTTGTATTCTAGTTACCACTGTAATAGCTACTTACTTTATAGTTTAGGCAAAATAGAAATCAGAAATGAAAATATAATGGCTTATCAATAAAAATTCAAATACTGGCTTATCCAGATCATCGTTAGGATAATGAAAGCTACTAAATTATTTGCATTTTTAGGGAACAATGCTGAGGAGAAAGATAATATTGTCTGCAGTACACATAACCTATTCAATGATATCCATGATTAATCTAATATGACTTCCAAATATTCCAGTAGGAATTGGATATGATTACTTACAGGACACATAAAGAAAGAAGTGTTTTTTTTTTTAAACCAACTTATAGGGGCACTAGGTGGCACAGTCGGTAAAGAGTCCGAGTTTGGTTCAGGTCATGATCTCAAGGTTTGTGAGTTCGAGCCCTGCATCAGGATCTATGCTGACAGCTCAGAGCCTGGACTCCGCTTCAGATCTCCTGTCTCCCTTTCTCCCTGCCCCTCCCCTACTCATGCACCCGCTCTCTCTCATCTTCAAAAATAAAGAAACAGTAAAAAACATAAATAGAATACAGAAACAACTTATAAATTCTAACTTGAAAAGTTCAATCCTATTCCTAAGACATTAACATAAAATACAAAGTATAGATTATAAATTAATATTGTCTTGAAAACATTGAAATCTTTATCAAAATCTACCATAAAAGAGGGGCGCCTGGGTAGCTCAGTCAGTTAAGTGTCTGACTCTTGATTTCAAACCCAGTGCCTCCTAGGGATTCTCTCTCTCTCTCTCACTTTCTCAAAATAAATTTTTAAAACGTTACCAAGGTTGCTTTGTGTCCAAGAAGAGATCTGATTAGCATACTCCCCAATATATATATATATATATATAAGTTTATATCATAAACACTAATGGCAAACACAATGCTTATGGAGGCAAGTAGATGACTCGAGGATGGGAAGAACCTAGGTGGGGACAGTGGCAAGTGGAGACACACATGCCTCATAGAAACAGGGAGCCACTGCAAAGCATACCAAATAGTAGTATGGACTCCAAGTACCAGATATGATTCCATAAGGAAAGTCTGAAATACAGATTTCTACATGAGTGTCATAGTTTTAAATGTTGACTCAGTTTATGGAGGAAACTAAATTGATTCAGGGGCCAAATTTAGTCAATAGCCCACTTGTATTTAGGTTGTGCATAAAGCAAATATTTGTATGTAAAACTTTCCTAAAGTATCAGTATCATATTTTACCAAAAAGTTAGGTTCCAACATGTAATAAATATTGCTAGTAAGACTCCTAAGAGGGGCACCTGGGTGGCTCAGTCAGCATCTGACTCTTGACTTCAGCTCAGCTCATGACCCTAAGGTTGAGGGATTGAGTCCCACATCAGGCTTGGCGCTGAGTGTGAAGCCTGCTTAAGGTTCTCTCTCTCTCCCTCTGCCCCTCTCTCCCATTCATGCTCTTTCTGTCTGAAATAATTAAAACAAAAAGACTCGTAGCACCCACCTTAAGAATTTTTCCAATGCTTATCAAAACTGCCATCTATTTGTGTTTAATTCTCCCAGATTGTTAATCAAATAAAATAGACAAATTAGTACACGAGAATGCTGAAACTAAAGTATGAAAACAATTCTCAATTGTATTGTCTCTAACTACGTTTTTATGTTTAAGACTACCAGTTCGATTATGCCAGGACTATATGAATTTAACAGACATCATAAGACCGTCTATCACTTAGCTTCAACTAATAAAGAAGAGTCGAGATCTTCTTACAATCGGGAAATCTCTGCTTGTAATAACTATTTGGTAACATAATGAATGGGTAGCAAAAGACAAAATCTTTAAAGGCTCAGACTCTACTTATTAAAAGGCTACCCATAACTCTCTGGGTGCCAGGGAATGACCAATGGTTGGATGAAAAATTACTCCTTAAGCCGTATTCATTTTCACTTTTCACAGAGGCAGAGACAGTTGAAAGGCTAATGTTTTGGTGAGACTTGAAGGAAGGAGCATGTATCAAGTTGAAGGAAACAGCATGTATCAAACTCCAGGTCTTCCAGAGATTTCTTAAGCTCTTCACATCTGTAAATTCAAAGACTATACTTACCCAGTCAGTATTCTTGTGATTTTATTTTTTAAATTAATTCATTTATTTTGAGAAAGAGAGAGCATGAGCAAGAGGGGGAGGGTGGGGAGAGAGAGAATCTCAAGTGTCTCGGCACCCTCAGCACAGAGCTCGAACTCACAAACCATGAGATCACGACCTGAGAGGAAGTCAGACACTTAACCAACTGAGCCACACAGGTACTCCTCCATTCAGGAGTTAGCTTTTTTTTTTTTTTTTTCAAATGTCCACTTATTTTTGAGATTTCTCCAACTGAAGCAGACTCCAGGCTCTGTCTGAGCTATCAGTACTGGAGCCCAACATGGGGCTCGAACTTGCGAACCAACAGATGATGACCTGAGCCGGAGTCGGACACTTAACTGACTGAGCTGCCCAGGCGTCCCAATAGTTCTTAACCAAGAGCTTAACCAATCTCAAAAATATATACATTTCTAAGTATACATGTCTATGTATACATGTTACTAGATTTACTCAAAGTCTTCAGGGGAGGGGCGCCTGGGTGGCTCAGTTGGTTAGGCGGCCGACTTCAGCTCAGGTCATGATCTTATGAGTTTGAGCCCTGCATCAGGCTCTGTGCTGATGGCTCAGAGCCTGGATCCTGCTTCGGATTCTGTGCCTGCCTCTCTCTCTCTGCCCTTCCCCTGCTCATGCTCTGTCTCTCTGTCTCTCAAAAATAAAAAAACGTTAAAAAAAAGTATAAAAAAATATTCAGGGGAGAGTTTAGGCTTGTAAAACTTTTTTAAACTTCCCAGGGTGCCTGGGATTCGCCAGCACAATTCTAGCTGAGAGCTCCTGCAGACAATCGCCTGTGCAGACAATCGCCATCAGTCGCATCTCTCACCTAGGTGGTCAACTCCCTCTGTCATTTGAGGATTTAGTCAAAAGAGTGACATATCAAAACTGCATTTAGTTTCCCCAGGCTTGGGTGGAACGGGGACTATATGTAAAGTCACAATGCAACTGGATTTCATTGCTTGTAAACTTCTTACTTCCCATCAAGACATTCGAGATTTCAGAGCAGAGTTGAGACTCTTCTCTAAGTGGCAGTTTCTGCCAGAATAGGATTATATGTCAGTTCATTATTGCTTCTTTCCTCCCCTTGCCCACTTAATCAACCACCTGGTCCCTGCCAATCTGATGTCCTCAGTGTCCTCCTGAAATTGATCTCTAGGCAGCTTACAACTCACTCTTTTCCTAAGTAACGATGACTATCCCCGAGAATTAAAGACACCTTGCCTAAACATATAAACTGAAGGGAAAAAACAAAAACCCTCTTCTTGTTATTGCCTCTCACGTGCCAAATTTCCAAACTGGCCCACATATTTCTGACTACTCCCTCCTTTTTCCTTTGCCCTCTAAAGCCTCGGCCAATAAAAGATAAATCCCATTTTATAAATCACTTTTTTATCAAATATGAACTTGTCGACAGCAGCAATATTTTCTATTGTAAAATCCATTTGTTTTGTTTGAGTTTTAAGACAACCCTAGGGCAAATTTTGCCTCTCTGTGTTGTTTTTCACCAATAAAAAAGGGGCAAAGAAAAAAAAACCTGAATGGGCAAAATTATCTGAAGACACCCTAAGTTTTACCTTTAACAAATACAGTGTTTTCACAAATGATTGCCATAAATACATAAAACAAAGCTGCCTTCTCTAATGCCTCTTTAGGAGGATCCCCATTTGATGTGAAATCCTTGGACTGCCTAGGTGACTCAGTTGATTGAGCACCCCACTTCCGCTCAGGGCTTGATCTCATAGCTCATGGGTTTAGCCCCGCATCGGGCTCTGTGCTGACTCTGGGAACCTGGAGCCCGCTTTCGATTCTGTGTCTCCCTCTCTATCTCTGCACCCCTCTACTCATGCTCGCTCTCTCTATTTCTCTCTCTCTCTCTCTCTCAAAAATAAATTTAAAAAATAATAATAAATAAGGTGACATCATAGGTAATTAAGTCAATTCAAAATATTTTCATTCAGGGAGTACTTGAACTTCCAAATATGTAAAATTGACCCCACCTGGCACCTGCAACCTGCTGCTTCCCCTTCCCACCTGCACGCATCCAAGCTCTCCCTGCTGGGTCTGGGTCTCCAATCCTCCTCCCACCCAGCCCCAGCAGTGCTCCTTTCCTGAGGCCCTGCGTAGCACCCAGCCTCCGACATCACCTCACACCCCTCCAGACCTTTAGTCCTTTATGGGCTCTGAGACTACCTTCCACTAGTCGGCATTCACAGGAAGATTTTCTTTCTGGGGTGGAAGGGTGGCTGGGAGACACAACTTTGCCCTTTCTGTGGACACCACCTTTTTCTAGCCCTCCCTGACTTGGCATTGAAGTTATTTCCATGAAGACAGGGCCTGGTGTATAGATTCAGCGTGTGCGTGTGTGTGTGTGTGTGTGTGTGTATACAAAAAAATTATATTTATATATTTGTATATATATATATATATATATATGTCTGTGTATATATATATATGTGTGAAATAAATTTTTTTGTGGTTAAAATATAATATTTTATACACATATAAAATTTCAAGTTTTGCATAAATTTGGTATTACCTTATTGCCTGCTTCAATATTTGCTTTGTGTAAAAGCAGCTTCTCCGCTATTGATGTATTCTGACCGAAGACAGCATAGTGGAGAGCAGTGTTGCCACTGGTGTCCTTAACATTTGGATCGGCACCGTGTTCTAGCAGAATAGTGACAATTTTCTCATCCTGACACTGTACGGCCTGGAAGTGATACACCAAGAAACAGACTGTAAAGGCTGGGAATTTAAAGGAAGCATGTCTCAGGTTTCACCAATTAGCTTTGTTTAAATGCAATAAATTCATGGTCATTCTAAGTAATTACATCACATCCATCTCGGGCAGACATAGCTGCTCTTACATACCTTTATTAGAGCGGTCTTATCTTCCTTATCACAGAGGTTAAGATGGCATTTCCTCCGTACTAGGGCAGTCACGACTTCTGAATGGCCATTGGCACAGGCCAAATGGAGAGCAGTCCTAAAAAAGGGAGAGGACTTTTGAGGAAATAATAGTGCACTGAACAGAGAAGTAATTCACGAAATTGTAAATGTTAAGTAGCATGTTATTCCTATGCCTCCAAAACAAAGATTCCGTTTTCTTCTGGAGAAAGTACAATATCTATTAGTGATTCCTCACCACATTAATAAAAGAGCAGCCTGTATGAAGAGAAAGAGCTTGACCTCAGAATTCAGCTCAACTGAGGTGAATCCTACTTTAACTCTGGCACTTACTAGTTATTGCTTAGACTTATCCTCAGTCTCCTCATGGACACACTGGGGATAAAAATAGTAGTTGTCTCAGGTCACCTGGCTAGCTCAGTCTGAAGAGCATGCGACTCTTGACCTCAGGGTCGTGAGTGCGAGCCCCACAGTAGTTGTAGAGATTACTAAAAAAATGATGAGAGTCAAATGAAATCAAATCTAATCAAATAAATAGTAGTTATCTCACATGACCTCATTTTAATGCTTAAATGAGGAGTTATGCAAGTGTTGAGAACAGTTCCTGCACAAATAACATCTCAAGAATTGTTAGATAATAGGATTATAATTTTTACTAGTACTACTTCCCTACAAAGAAAACAGTTCAATTAGGTAACGGATACAATTATATCGACTCTGCAGATATGTTCAAAGGATTAGCAAGAATACTGTGTTTCGATGATTCTAAGATGCTCATGTTGTCACATTTTAATATCCCTGACATTGGAATCCAATTTAAAATTCAACATGTCTTACAACTATTAATGGATTGGAATCCAATTTAATATTCAAAATGTCTTACAACTATTAATGGCAGGATTTTTTTAAAAAATTTTGGTACATAATATAATGGGACATCATACAATCTTGGTGCCTTCCGTTACATGAAATGATGGTATATAAACAGGTCTATTGCAGTTCTAGTCATATGACTGGCATTTAAATAAATTTTATTTCTTAAAAGCATTATAGGAAATGAGGACTAATATAACAAAAGAAAAAAATTTAAGTAATTCTTACTTTGATTTTCAAGAAACCTCAAGCCAAAGGAAACTCAGGGTTCCAATGACCAGGAAGAGCTCATTTTATTAGATATTTAGATCTCTACATTGTATGAAAATCAAGTATTTCCAATTATCCATACTTTATTTATAGTATTTAACACGATGTTAAATTTCAAAAGGGCAGGTAAAGGTTATCTTTTACAATTTCCTATCTTCTGAAAGTTTGAAAGGAAAGAGGAAAACTTGAGTCAAAATTAAGTCCTAATACTTCAATTTAAAATTTCTCATCTTAGGGGTGCCTTGCTGGCTCAGTCAGTAGAGCATATGACCTTGATCTCAGAATCAGAATTTTGAGCCCCACGGTGGGTATAGAGTTTCCTTAAAAATAAAATCTGGTGCAGAGCCTGCTTCGGATCCTCCATCCCTCCTCTCTCTCCCCCTCTCCTCACTCATGCGTTCACTCTCAACATTAAATAAACATTTAAAATATAAAAGAAAGAAAATACAATCTGGGGTCCTGAGTGGCTAAGTCTCTTAAACATCCAGCTCTTGAGTTGGTCTCAGATCATGATCTCATATTCACTGCATCAAGCCCCGTGTCGGGACTGTATGAAAAGTCTATTTGAAAAGTTCCTGCTTTCGGCACAGGGCCTGCTGGGGATTCTCTCTCTGCCCCTCCATCCCCTCCACCCACCCCGTTCAAAAAATAAATAAATAAACTAAAAAAGTAAATAAAATCTTTAGAAAATAAAGACACAAAATGTCTCATCGTGCTCATACTGGGCAACATGAAGTCTTTGAGAATGAAAGGATCTAGAGAAGAGGATGTCTGCTACATAACAGGTGTGCAGGTTCTACTTGAGAAAGAAATGGATGGACAGAGTGGATAAATACATGGGAGAGCTTGGTATCATTCAAGAAAATTTATACAAAGGAAAGCAATACTTCTGAAACAGCAATAAGCATTTATATAGGCTATTTTTTTTTCATAAGGACACAACCAATATACTATTTTACTTTCATGATTAACATAAATCAGTTACCTATTACATGTAAGAGACCTACATATAATAGAAAACATATGTATATGTGTAATATATCCGGAATAAAATCTACAAGTACAAAAACACTCTTTTCCGATGAGGCCAAAAGTTGTCAGAACATACCAATCCGCAAAAAATTTAATCAACTTAGTTTTCCTAAATTGCATCCAAAAATATTTTTTAAGACAAAGTGAGAAATTATTTTTATGTGTAGAAGATTCATATTCTTGCTTTTCTCCAGGATTACATCAATGAAAATAAACCATTTTATTGATAATAAACTCTTAACAGGGCTTTTAAACACCTTTTCCTGTAGAAACAACAGATTTTTTAAAGGAAAAGAAAAGTGCACTTAAACACAAATCTAATCACATTTTGTATCATTTCTTGGCTGACATAAAACCATAGTCTGCTTGTGTATACATATAATCTAACCAAGATATTTGTCTCATTTAAGGATCTACTAATGCTCAGCTCTGCATCTCCGTGTCTATTATCTATGCCACCTTAGGTGATCACCTGTTATTCCATCTTACGGAAACACTGCCACTTACCTACAAAAGCCATTATATCAGTTCTTCTTAATACATTGCTATTGTAAATAGTGCTGAGAAAAGCAAAGTGGATGTTATTTATCTCTAGGTATTTCCTGAAGATACTTTAGAAAAATGTAAAATTGATGGGCAAAAGGAATTCATACTTTTTAAACATGGTACTTCCACCAAATTGTCTATTGGAAAGTCCAGAACAACTTAAACTTTGAGTGGCAGTATAAGTGCCATCGCTCTTTATTTTCACAAAGGTTGTAGATGGAAAACTGTGTTCCATTCCCTTTCTAACTTAAATTACTTTTTGGCCAAGGACACTATATTTTCCTAGGTCCACTGGGCTCTTGTAGATATGCAGAGATGTACTTGGTGCAATTAAAAATTACAGACTTTTTTTTCGTTTAGATTTCAAAGACTTCCCTGTAAAAGGAAGATATATTTTTTGTTTGATTCAAATATGTTGTAAATCTTTGCAAGTGCATTCTCTTTTATTCTATTAATATTAGTTTCTGATAAAGACTTTTGGTTTTTTATGTTGCCAAGTCAACCTCCAGAATTTCTGCTTTATGTATGTATTTATGTATTTATTTATTTATTTAGGTATGTATTTATTTTAATTTATTTTGAGAGGGAGAGGGCAAGAAAGAACTTCAAGCAGATGCCACACTGAGGGCATGGAGCCCATCCTGGGGCTCCAACCGTGAACTTGTGATATCATGACCTGAACCAAAATCGAGAGTCAGTCGCTCAACTGAGACACCCAGGCTCTCCCAGAATTCTTGCTTTTAAAGGTTTCTTAGGATGGGTAATAGGTATTTCTGCGGGTTTTCTGGTACTTTTCTTATTTTGCGTATTAAAATTTTTTCATTTATATTCCATCTGGAACTTCTTTCTGGGAGATAACATTCTAGCAAGTTTTCTCCAAATAGTTGGCAGATGTTTCTCCACCACTTGTGAATAATTCACCTTTTCATACTAATATGAAATATCACAGGTATCAAACTCTAAAGTCTTCCACATATTTGAGAGTTTGTCATTTTCGATTCTGCACCACTCCTTTATCTGCCTTTTCTGCTGTTAGGAAACCAATACTATGTGGAAATTTAAGGTACATTTTGATATCCGGAAGGCCAAATCTGCCTACTCTAGGAAAAAACAGAACAAAAAAAAACACTGAAGTTCTTATTTTTATTCCAGTTAGATAACAAACAGTGTTATATTACTTTCAGATATACAATATAGTGATTCCCAAATTCTCTTAATTACATCACAGTAAGACACAGCATGTGTAGCTCAAATTTCTTAATTTGAACGCCTTCGTTGGCTCTATGTAAAACTGATAACTACAGGAAGAGTACACATTTTGAATACAATGGGGCTTCCTGTTTACGGACAGAGCCATCTTCCACTTTGAAATTTCCTTCCAAGGACCCTCAGTAAATAACACACACACAGAAGTGTACACAGACATAAACGGGATAGTGGATTTGCTTCAAACACTTTGTAGCCCGGAAGTGGATTTAGGGAATTATTTCTCCCATCAGGCACCTTTTTGTAACATTCTGGTATAAGACTGAGTCCTTTAACAATGAAATGTTGTACACGTTTAATTTTGTATCTATTACTCTTGAAATTTGGTGAAATCAGGTCAAAGTTGACCGTAAAGTGGTCTATTCGGGGAATTAAGAGTACGTGCCACCAAGGCTGCTGAAGATTTTGTTTCGGCCGCTCCTACGATCGGCCTGGGCGCCCCCAGGTAAGGTCCCACGACCTAGGTGCTGCGGGGCCTCAGGAGGGAAGAGGACCCAGCACCTCGCTGCCAGGACGGCTCGGCTCCACAGGTAGAGCCAGACCAGGTACGCACTTCTCCCAGGCCCGTCCCCACTCCTCCCCGCCAGCCCCCAAGTCCCTATTACCTGTGCTGTTTGTCTCTATCATTTAAGCCGTTTAGCCTGAGAAACAGAACCTGCCGCACTCTCGCTACGTCGCCCACGCTGGCCGCCTTGTGGATCTTTCCGAGATCTCCATCTTGGATGCGGTAGCCGGGCAGGGAGTTGTCGATGGAATTAAGCTTCCCCACACCGCGCTTGCTAAACCTCTCAGGTTGATAATGAAAGCCCAGGGGCACAGGGCCCTTCGGACTCTCTAAGCCAACAATTTTTTTCATTGCTGAGCCTACAGGCTTCGCAGAGACTTCACCTCCTCCTCGGTTTCTCGCTGCCTCTAGAGCCCAACAGTAGCGCTAGCGATAAGCCAAAGCTTCCTCGCCACGATATGCCAGCAGGGAAACCGTCGTTGTGGAACCCTTCAGCCCGCGAGAACCGTAACCAGGCAACGCTCCTCAACACAAGTGCGCTTGCGCGCGCCAGAGGCCAGAGCGCTGCGCATGCGCACAGAGGCCTAACGGGCAAGGGTGCCCAAGCACGTGTGCGCGAGCCCCAAACCTCTCAACTCTCAGAGATCGCCTGTGACCAGTGCTGGGTTCCTTTACGTGGGACTTAGCTGAGTGTTCTGGGCCATTTGCGAAAGTAGAATCGCAGGTGTGGAAAGGCAGTCCTTGTATACTTCTGGGGCTAGAGTGAGCGAAACCTTGGGATGCTGACGACGTCTTCCCCCAGAACATTTCTCTTAAAAAAAGCTCTCTAAATCTCCTTATCCCTCAGTTTATTCCTCTTCCATATCCCTCGGGGCCCAAGCCGATCTCCATAGAATTTAGCAGATGCAGCAACAGAAAGTGTTTTCTTGGTCAGAGACTTTGGCAGCATGTGTCATCAAGTGCAAACCTATGAGGGGGGTAAACAGTGCCTTCTCCAGATATAATGAAGACCATTTCTACAGGTCTCTGAATCCTCCCCTATGGCCCAACCTTATGTTTACATTTTCTTTACTGTTGGTGCTGTTATTTCCCAATGAAATCTTGGATCAAGCCAAGATTTATTTTAGAGCATGGTGTAACATTTAAGATATTTTTTTAAATGTTTATTTGCTTGTCCTAAATAGTCATCTTTTCTCACCTACTCTGAAATGCCAGTGGTGTGTAAATTAAATTCTCAGCTATGTGTTTTCTGTATCTGGGTTTTCTGTTCCATTGACTAGTCTGCTTCTTGCATTAGTACACTCCTCTTTTCGCTTCTGACAACAGCTAATACACAACCAGCTGCACAAAACCCAGCAGACTCCGATTACATTTGTGAATGATTTCAAGAATTAAGCAAAGCAGGAGCCCCTGGCTCACTCCATTTATTCTAGCATGCAACTCTTGATCTTGGAGTTGTGACTCCAAGCCACACATTGGTCATAAGTTTACTTAAAAAATAAAAAAGAGAGAGAGAGAGAAAGAGAGAGAGAATTAACCAAAATAAAAATTAACAGAAACCAGTGTTGCACAAGATGTACCAGCCAAACTTGAAAATTTGATGTCATATTTTATAGCAAGACAAATGCATAGATATTAATGTGGATACTTATTTTCCAAAGGCCCTTTATGTTATTTTGTGTTTGTACGTGGAATGAATTGACAAAAAGTTGTTTGGAACTAGACACCCAGAAACCAAGTGTCTGCATCTTCGGCAGAATTTGCTGAGAGCTCTGGAGAGCACTAGAGTCCCCGCTGAAGGAGTGGATACTCTCAAAGACTAAGAACAAACTGAGGGTGAGGGAGATGGGGGGGGAGAGGGGGTGATGGGCATTAAAAAAGGGCACATGTTGGGATGAACACTGGATGTTTTATGTAAACCAATCTGAAAATAAACTATTTTAAATTAAAAAAAAATGAAAACACACACAAAAAAAAGGAGTGGATAACAAGCAGATATCTTCACTGCTGAAAGAGCAGCGAACAAAAACAAAGAAACATAAACAACAACAAACCATTACTCAGGCCTATCCAGCTTAGCTAGACCAAATGGTTTCGGTGTGTGTGAATGGTTTCAACTATGACCACCAAGCATTTGCCTCCTACAGGTGCCCAACTAGAAAGTTATCTTCTGTCTCCTATCTGTCTCCTCAGAATTTCCCAGGGTGACTTCTGAGACCAGTAGAAGCTCTCTGGAATGATATTTGAAGAGAAGACTCTAACAATTGCTAATGCGTCCTGGAATGTGGGTCAAAGACGTTAGCAGGTGAGATAGGAACTACACACCAGGATTCCGAGTAAGTTGTAGAATTTGGTTGACTCTAGTGTTTTTATAGACATCAGAGATACTCAAAGAGTATCTGTTAGGCCAACTCTGAGCTTATGTGTTCCTTGCGCAAATGCTATGTGGATCCCCAGAGACTTTCCCACAGTCAACTGACACCTATGATTTTCCATTCCCAGATTTCTGTGGAAACTATTTTCAGATCTAGAACAGGCATCCTCTAGAAAGTTCTTGATTGGAACTTCCATTACTATCTAAGGCTCAAATAGGCCCTTGCTCAAGCTTTGCTACACGCACATTTAATAGAGTAATATTTGTTTTAAGATGAAAAACAACTGAGATATGAATGCTATAACATATCCCTTACCTCGGTTTTCCCATTCCAGTTCGAGGCTATCATGAATGTCTTCTCTGTATTTTTTCCTATTTTTTTTAAGTTTATTTTTGCAAGAGAGAGGAGTGTCTGTGTGTGTGTGTGCGCGCGTGTGTGTGCGCGCGCGCACATGTGCATGTGAATGGGACACGCGCAGAGGGAGAGAGAGAATCCCAAGTAGACTCTAGGCTGTGAGCACAAAACCCAATGCAGGGGGAAGTGTGAGATCATGACCTGAGCTGAAATCTAGAGTCAGACGCTCAACTAACTAAACCACCCAGGCACCCATAATCGCCTTATAAGAGTTACCAAGAGCATCTTTTCACGTGTCTGTTGGCCATCTGGATGTCTTCTTTGGAAAAGTGTATATTCATGTCTTGTGTTCACTTCTTCATGGGATTATTTGTTTTTAGGGTGGTGAGTTTGGTAAGTTCTTTATATATTTTGTATACTAACCATTTATGCGATATGTCATCTGCAAATATCTTCTCCCATTCTGCCGGTTGCCTTTTAGTTTTGTTGAATGTTCCCTTTGCAGTGCAGAAGCTTTTTTCAGCTCGATAAGGTCCAAATAGTTCATTTTTGGTTTTATTGTCCTTGCCTTTGGAGACATGCCGAGCAAGAAATTGCTGTGGCTGAGGTCAAAGAGGTTGCTGCCTGTTTTCTCCTCTAGGGTTTTGATGGTTTCCTACTCACATTCAAGTTTCTGCAATGCTATGTCCCACTCTTGTCAGTCTGTAACATGCACTATAGGGGCGCCTGAGTGGCTGAGTTGGTTGAGCATCCAACCCGTGATCTTTCAGTCAGGTCATAATCTCACATTGCTTGAGATTGATCCCCGCATCAGTTTCTGTACTGTCAGGGCAACAGCCTGCTTGGGATTCTCCCTCTCTCTCTACCCCTCACCAACCCACGCAATTTCTCTGTCTCTCTCAAAATAAATAATAAACTTAAGCAATAAAAAAGGAAGATGAAAGAACGAACGAAAGAAAGAAAGAAGGAAAGAAAGAAAGAAAGAAAGAAAGAAAGAAAGAGAAAAAGAAGAAAGAAAGAACGAAAGAAAGAAGAAAGTGTATCAGGAAATATATCAAACGCTTTTCCACAGCTGCTTCACTCATTTTTTTGGATGTGTCTTCCCGGACATTGCACTGTATCTATGGAGGAAAACGAACTATATTGTAATTAAACCATGATTACACTATGAGGGCTTAAGTGTATTGAGGCTGATGTTCCAGTGTGCCTGCAGATTCCTGATCACGGAGAACTCCATCAGGGGGCAATAAAGTTAAAACAGAAACATGTACTGAGAATCTCCTTTACTTTAGCATTGTGAGAGACAGTCCACGAAGGAATAACAAACATGGCATTCCAATGTTCAGGGAGGGAGGAGAGGCTTTTATTTAGTGCCACATTTAGGGTGAGCACAAAGGGCCTATGGAGTCCTGTAAGATGAAGGTAGTGAGTTGTGGAATGATGCACAGGAAAAGTAATGCCATAGCTAAAATTTAGGGACTCAGGTCATGATCTTGTGGTTCTTGAGTCCAGCCCCACATCAAGCTCTCTGCTATCAGCACACACCCCGCTTTGTATCCTGTCTCCCTCTGTCCCCACCCCTCCCCAACTTGTTCTCTCTCGTTCAAAATCAATGAACTTAAAAAAACACAACAACCTAAAACTTAAAGAATGAATAGGGGTTATCCAGTAGAACACATTCCGGAAAGAAAGGATAATATATCAGTGAGGGTCCAATTAGGAGAGAGAGGTATCTCATTTTGGTTTTGATTTATATTTCCCTGATGATGAGTGAGGTTGAGCATTTTGTCATGTGTCTGTTTGCCATCGGTGAAGCCCCCAACTCTTGATTCTAGCTCAGGTCATGATCTCATAGTTTGTGACATCGAGCCCTGCATCAAGCTTTGCACTGACAACATGGTGCCTGCTTGCAATTCTCTCTCTGACACTCCCCTGCTCGCATGCTCACACTTGCTCTCTCAAAATCAGTCTTTTAAAAAAAGTGCTCTTTAAACGACTAAAACCTTTATAGTAGAAAGGATATTATTTCAATGAAAACAAAAGGACTACAATACTCAAATGCCACATCTCGAATGTTTCCTTTTAAAAAACGGGAAACCAAACAGTCTATTTCCAATACAAAGATTTCAAGAGGGGTTAAAGACAGATTCTTCACTTAAAATTATTTCCCTTACTTATTGGCTGTCAGATCCTTGGAATGTAAAGAGAAATAAGGTACATAAAAACATAGCATTATCATACAACATAATAACTACTATTACACAGATTTTTAAAACAAAAAGTGGTAAGAAAACAGAGTCCCAAAATTTCCTAAGTCAGATAAGCTTCACTGAGGTGGACACGTAATTTGCAAAATGATGGGAAGTCTTGGGATAAAGCGCAAACAAACTATCATCAAAGAGCCTGGAATATTTGTGGTGTAGTCCAAATCAGTGATAGAAGATTAAACTAGAAAGATGGGCTATGAGGCACCTGGCTGGCTCGGTCGGTGGAGCATGTGCCTCTTGATCTCAGGGTTGTAAGTTCAAGTCCCACTTTGGGTGTAGTGATTCCTTAAATTGTTTTTATGAAAAAAAAGGAAGAAAGGAAGAAAAAAATGAAAAGAAGTAAGGAAGACATGCATGCTGTGGTCAAATTGTAAAGAGCCTTGTCTGCATTTATTTCTATAGCGAAGATGATCAGTCTACTTTTATACCAA
Source organism: Paguma larvata (assembly GCA_030068075.1). Taxonomy (NCBI): domain Eukaryota; kingdom Metazoa; phylum Chordata; class Mammalia; order Carnivora; family Viverridae; genus Paguma; species Paguma larvata. The sequence goes on from JAINVK010000888.1 coordinate 77,087, forward strand.
GAAAAGAGAAGACAAAGATAATAAAGACAAAGTACACATTACACCAAAAATAGTAACAAAAGACAAAGAAAGCCACTATATAATGATACAGGAATCGATAGGTCAAGAAGATATAACACTCATAAATATATATGCACCCAACATGAAGAACACCTAAGTATATTGGACAAATCCTAAGAGACCTGAAGAGAAAAACAGACAATACAATCTTCATTACCTAACTTTCAACAGTAGATGGATCATTCCTACAGAAAATCAACAAGTAAATGTGGGAAAAGAAGGGGAATAATAAAGATCAAAGCAGAAATAAATACAGCGGATAGGGCGCATGGGTGGCTCAGGTGGTTAAGCATCTGACTCTTGAGCGCAGCTCAGATCATGGTCTCATGGTTCATGACCTTGAGCCCCATGTCGAGCTGTGACAGTGCTAAGCCTGCTTGGGATTCTCTCCCTCTCTCTCAGTCTCTATAAACAAACAAACAAATGAACCTTCAAAAACAAAAAAGAAGAGAAACCTGAATAGTAATAGAAAAGATTAACAAAACTAAAAGAAAAAGTTGACAAATCGGTGGCTACACTGAGAGGAAAACAAAGGTGACTCAAATAAATAAAATCAGAAATGATTTTCTATTTCTTCCTCACTCAGTTTTGGAAGATTACATGTTTCTAGGAATTTATCCATTTCCTGCAGGTTATCCAATTTGTTGGCATATAGTTGTTCATGATATTCTCTTATAATACTTTGTATTACTATAGTGTCATTTGTTACTTCTCCTATGTCATTCATTTCTGAATTTATTTATTTGGGTATTTCTCTGTTTTTCTTGATCCCAAAGGATCTGAAATAAATAAACCAACATGGAGTAAGAAAAATGAAGCTGGAGGTACCACGATTCCAGGTTTTAAGATATACTACAAAGCTTTAGTAACCAAAAGATATGATATTGAAAAAGAAAAATACATAAAAGCAGACACAGACTCTAATGTTAAAAAAAGAAAAAAGAAAAATACAATGAGAGAAAAAAAAAACAAAAATAAAAACAACAGCATGGTACAGGCACCAAAATAGACAAATAGGTCAATGGAACAGAAGAAAGCTCAGAAATATTTCTATATATATTAGGTCAATTAATCAATGGCAAAGGAGGCAAGAAGATAAAATGTGGAAAAGACAGTCCCTTCAATAAACGGTGATGAGAAAAAAGGACAGCTCTATGTAAAAACAATTAAACTGGACTACTTACTGAACCATATATAAAAATAAACTCCAAACAGGTTAAAGATCTAAACGTGAGACCTGAAACCATAAAAATCCTTAAAGAAAACCTAGGCAGTAATTTCTCTCACATCAGTCTTATCAACGTTTTTTAAGATATCTCCTAGGGCAAGGGACACAAAAACAAAAATAAACTATCGGCACTACATCAAAATAAATCCTTTTGCACAGCAAAGGAAACCATTAACAAAACAAAAAGGCAACCTACTGACCAGGAGAAGATATTTGTAAGAGATATATCCAATAAAGGGTTAAAAATATAGTATATAAAGAATTAGTAGGGCACCTGGGTGGCTCAGTCAATAGAACTGTTGAGCATCCAGCTTTGGCTAACGTCATCATCTCACTGTTCTTGGTTCGAGCCTAGTGTTCAGCTCTGTGCCGACAGCTCAGAGCCTGCAGCCTGCTTCAGATTCTGTGTCTCCTTCTTTCTCTGCCCCTCCACTGCTTGCGTTCTCTCAAAAATGAATACACATTAAAATGAAATGGGCTGAGGACCTGAATACAAATGCTTCGAAAGAAGATATACATATAGCCAAAGACCGATGAAAAGATGTTCAAAGTCATTCATCATCAGGGAAATGTAAATTAAAACCACAATGAATGGGGTCTCCGTAGGCAGCCTTGAATGTCCGTTAGCCTGCAGTATTGAGGCCAGAACACTTGGAATTCCAGGAACATGGGCTAAAGAGTGACAGAACCAGGCATACGGATATGTTTTTTAATTTTCTTCCTCTTATTTCTTCCCTTCTCTATTCTCGTTGCAGGTTCATTTAACCAGATATTTTTAATCTACTCTTGTTACAACTCTTCTATATCTCCTTCTTCGTTAGTTTGCTCACTCTCTCTCTGGGTTAAGCTGCATACTTTCTCTTCTCTGCATTAACCCATATAGTTTCCCTGACTCTCTGCTGGTCGATTTTTTTTTCTTTTCCTTTTCCCCACCCTTGTCATTTCTCTTTGTATCGGATAAAGTTTCTTTCAACATCACCAAACTCCTTTTAAGATTTATCTCCAGGTTACTTCGACAAACAAATCAAAGCACTGAAGGTGGAATGTCCAAACCACAACTACAAGTAGGGAGATAAACTAACCAGAGTCACAACAATGGAGACCACAGAACACATCCCGAAAACATCTCCAGAAGGGCCAGGCCATGGACAGTGTATGATCCCTTTTTAAGGTAGTAGTGCTTGCAGGTGCAGAACATAACATGCTATGAAAACATATAAAGGACAGAAAACTAGACAAAATGACAAACAGAAGTATTGTACTCAAAGGACACTCCAAGAAGAAAGACAGCCACAGAATGGCTCAAAACAGATATAAACAATATATCTGTTTGAGAATTTAGAATGATAATCATAAGATGAATAACTGGGCCTGAAGAAAGCAAAGGAGACAGAAAGAACCTATTGCCTCAGAGACCAAAGAACTAAGAAATACTCATGACGAATGAAGATATGCTGTAAATGAGATTCAAAATAAACTAGATGCAGGTACAGCAAGGATGGAGGAAGCAGAGGGGAAAATAAGTGAAATAGAAGATAAAGCTTTGGAAAATGATGAAGTTGAGAAAAAGAGAAACATGAAAATACTAGACCATCAGGGGAGAATCAGAGACCTAAGTGATTCGCGAAATGAAATACCCTCTGTATCCTAGGTGTTCCAGAAAGAAGAAGAGAGAAAAGGGCAGAAGGTGTATTTGAACAAGTTAGATCTGACGACGTCCCTCATCTGGTAAGGGAAGCAGACATGCAAGTCCAGGAGGCACGGACAACTCCATTCAGATTCAACAAGAACAGGCCAACACCAAGGCATACCATTGTGAAAGTGGCAAATTACAAAGATAAAGAGAGAATTCTGAAAGCAGCTAGGGACAAATGGGCCTTCACCTACAAGGGTAGACACATAAGGGTAGCAGCAGACCTGTCCACTGAATCTTGGCAGGCCAGAAGGGAGTGGTAGGAAATACTCACTGTGCTGAATAGGAAAAATATGCAGCAGAGAGTCCTTTATCCAGCAAGGCTATCATTCAGAATGGAAGGAGAGAAAAAGACTTTCTCAAACAAACAAAAACTGAAAGAGTTTATGACCACTAAACCAGTTGTGCAGGGATGCTAAAGAGACTCTGTGAGTGGAATGCTACAAAGCCTACAAAAGACCAGAGCCGTCATCACAAGCATGAAACCTACAGATAACACAGTGACACTCAATGCATATCTTTAAATAATCACTCCGAATGTGAATGGACTAGTGACCCAATCAAAAGACATAGAGTGTCAGAGCGAATAAAATAACCAAGATCCATCTACATGCTGTCTTTAAGAGACCTATTTTAGACATGGGGACACCTTCCGATTGAAAGTTTGGGGATGGAGGACCATCTACCATGTTACTGGATGTCAAGAAAAATCCAGAGTAGCCATACATACATCAGACTAACTACGTTTTAATGTAATGACCCCAACAAGTGATGAAGAAGGGCATTAGGTCATATTTAAGGGGCCTATCCATCAAGAGAGCTAACCGTTGTAAATGTTTGTGCCCCCTTGAGCTCTCAAATGTAAATATCAATCACAAGCATAAACAATCTTTAGATAATAACATGGTAATTGTAGGTGACTTGAATACTCCATGTACAGCAATGGACAGATCATCTAGGTAGAAAATCAATACAGAAACAATGGGCTTGAATGATACACTGGACCAGATGGACTTGACAGATATATTCAGAACTTTTCATCTCAAAGCAGCAGAATACACATTCTTCTCGAGGGCACGTGGAATATTCTTTAAAGCAGATCACGTACTGCCTCACAAAACAGCTCTCTATAAATACAAAAGGATTGATTTCATACCATGCATCTTTTCAGATCACAACACTTTGAACCTTGAAATCAACCACAAGAAAATTATTGGAAAGCCTCCAAAGGCATGGAGGTTAAAGAACATCCTAAAAGAATGAATGGGTCAACCAGATGATTAAAGGAGAAATTAAAAAATATATGGAAACAAATGAAAATGAACATATGACAGTCCAAACCCTTTGGGATGCAGCAAGGGCAGGCTTAAGAGTACATATTGCAGTCCAGACCCATTTCAAGAAACAAGAGAAATCCCAATTACAAACCCTAATCTCACACCCAGAGGAACTAGAAGCAGAGCAACAAAGAGACCCCAAGGCCAGCAGAAGAGAAATATAAAGGTTAGAGCAGAAATACATAACATAGAATCCAAAAACACAGTTGACCAGATCAATGAATCCAAGAGTTGTTTTGTTGAAAGAATAAACAAAATTGAGAAAGACCTAGCCAGACTTCTCAGAAAGAAAAGAGAGAGAAACCAAACAGATGAAAGCACGAATGACAGACGAGAGGTCAAAACCAACACCACAGAAATACACTCAATATTTAGAGACTACTATGAAAATATATATGGCACGAAACTGTGCACTGTGGAAGAAATGGACAAATGCCTGGAAAAACACATGCTGCCAAAACTCGAATGGGAAGAAAGAGAAGATTTGAAGAGATCCATAACACAAAGACTTTCAATCAGTTATCAAAAATCTCCCAACAAAAATGAAGCCAGATAGCTTCCCACAGGAATTCTACCAGACATTTAAAGCAGAGTGAAGAACTATTCTTCTCAAGCTGTTCCGCAAAATGGAAACAGAAGGAAAGCTTCCAGACTCATTCTACGAAGCCAGCATTACCTTGATTCCCAAACCAGACAGAGACCCCACTTAAAAGGAGAATTACAGGCCAATATCCCTGATGAATATGGATGCAAAAATTCTCGATAAGATACTAGCAACACGAATTACACAGCATATTAAAAGAACTATTCCCCAGATCATTAGGATTCATTCCTGGGCTGCAAGTCTAGTTCAATATTCACAAATTAATCAGTGTGATACATCACATTGATAGAAGAAAGGATAAGAATCAAATGATCCTGTCATTAGATGCAGAAAAAGCAATTTACAAACTACTGCATCTCTTCTTAATAAAAACTCTCAAGAAAGTTGGGAGAGGAGGAATACTCCTTAACATTATAAAAGCTATCTATGAAAGGCCCACAGCTAATACCATCCTCAGTGGGGAAAATCTGAGAACTTTCCCCCTGAGATCAGGGAACAAGACAGAAATGTTCACTCTCACCCCTGTTGTTTACCAGAGTGTTGGAAGTCCTAGCCTCAACAATCACACAACAAAATGAAACAAAAGGCATCCAGATTGGCAAAGAAGAAGTCAAACATTCACTTTGCACAAATGACATGATACTCTACGTGGAAACCTGAAAGACTCCACCGAAAAGCTGCTAGAACTGATCAATGAATTCAGCAAAGTCACAGGATACAAAATCAGTGTACAGAAATCAGTTGCTTTTCTATACACCAATAATGAAGTAACAGAAAGAGAAATCAGATCGATTCCATTTACAATTGCACCAAGAAGCAGAAAATACATAGAACTAAACCTAACAAAGATGTAAAAGGTCTGTATGTGAAAACAATAGAAAACCTAGGAAAGAATAGAAGAAGACACAAGAAAATGGAAAAATATTCTATGCTCATGAATTTGAGGAAAAAATACTCTTAAAATGTCAATACTACCCAAAGCAATCTACACATTGAATGCACTGGCAATCAAAACTGCACTAGTATTCTTCTCAGAGCTGGAACAAACAATCCTAACATTTGTACGAAAACACAAAAGACCCTACATACCAAAGGAAAGTTGAAAAAGAAAGCCAAAGCTGGAGGCATCACAGTCCTTGACTTTAGCCTGGATTCCAAAGCTGTAATCATCAAGACCATGTACTATTGCCACAAAAACAGGCACATAGGGCAACGAAATAGAATAGAGAACCCTGCATTGCACCCACAAATGTATAGCCATGTAATCTTTGACAAGGCAAGAAAGAGGATCCAATGGAAAAAAAGACAGTCTCTTTAGCAAACGGTCCTGAGAGACCTGGATGACAACATGGACAAGAATAAAACGGGACCACTTTCTTATACCACACACAAAAACAAACTCAAAATCGATGAAAGACCTAAATGTGAGACAGGAAAGCATCAAAGTCCTAGAGGAGAACACAGGCAACAATCCCTTTGAGCTCAGCCCCAGCAACTTCTTACTCAACATGTCTCCAAAGACAGGGAAATAAAAGCAAACATGAACTATTGGGACCTCATCAAAATAAAAAGCTTCTGTACAGCAAAGGAAACTATCAACAAATCTGAAAAGCACCCAAAGGGATGGGAGAAGATACTTGCCAATAACATATCGGATAAAGGGGTAGTATCCAAAACCTATAAAGAACTTACCAAATTGACACCCCAAAAACAAATAATCCAGAGAAGAAATGGGCGGAAGACATGAATAGACATTCTTGTCAAAGAAGACATCCAGATCAGTAAGAGACACATGACAAAATGCTCAACATCATTCATCATCAGGGAAATACAAATTCAAACCCCACGGAGATACCACCTCAAACCGGTCAGAGGGGCTAAACTTTACAACTCAGGAACAACAGATGTTGGTGAGGATGGGGAGAAACGGGAAACCTCTTGCACTGTTGGTGGGAATGCAAACTGGTGCAACCCCTCCGGAGAACAGTGCAGAGGTTCCTCAAAAAATTAAAAATAGAATTACCCTCTAACACAGGAAATAGCGCTACCAGGATTTATCCAAAGTCTACAGGACTACTGATTCATAGGGACACATGTACCCCGATGTTTATAGCAGTGGTATCAACAATAACTGAAATCCGGAAAGAGCCCAAATGTCCATCAACTGATGAATGGATAAAGATGTGGTTCATACACGTGATGGAATACTACCTGACAATGAAAAAGAATGAAATCTTGCCATTTGCAACAACATGGATGGAACTGGAGGGTATTATGCTAAGTGAAATAAGTCAGCCAGAGAAAGACAGGTATCATATGTTTGCACTCATATGTGGAAATGAGAAACTTCGCAGAAGACCATGGAGGGAGGGAAGGGAAAAAAATTGTTTCAAAAAGAGAGGAAGGCAAACCATAAGAGACTCTTAAATACAGAAAACAAACTGAGAGTTGATGGGGGGAGGGCATGGGAGGAGGGGAAAATGGGAGATGGGCATTGAGCAGGGCACTTGTGGGAATGAGCACTGGGTGTTTTCTGTAAGCGCTGAATCATGGGAATCACCTCCCGAAACCAAGAGCACACGATGTACACTCTACATTAAAAACAGTCAAAGTCACAATGACATATCACCTTATATCTTTCAGAATGGCTAAAATAAAAAACACAAGAAATAACCAGTGTTAGCGAGGATATGAAGAAACATGAATCCTCGCGCACTGTTGGTGGGAGTGTACATTGGTACAGCCCCTTTGGAAATCAGTAGGATGGTTCCTCAACACTTTAAAAGTAGTTTTTGAATATTTGTGTCCCCACTCACCCAAATCCATGTGTTAAATCTTACTGTTCGATGTGATAGTATTTTGAAGTGGGGGCTTTGGGAAGTGAGTAAGTCATGAAGGTGGAGCCCTCGTGAATAGGATTAAGGGCTCTTATACAGGAGGGCCGTCAGAGCTCCCTTGGCCCTATGCCAAGCAGGAAGACCAGTATCCATGAAGCCGGAAGCAGGCCCTCACTGTACACTGCATCTGTCAGTGTCTTGATTTTGGACTTTCCAGCCTCCAGAACGGTGAAAAATAAATTTCTGGTTTTCATAAACCTATGCTGTTTTGTTACAGCAGCCCAAAAGGACTAAGACCGCCTCTGGGAACCATAGGCAACCACTAGGACTGAAGGGAAGCCTCTAGCCGACAGCTAGCAAAGTACAGTCATACAGTTACAAGGAAATTCTTTTACCAACAAGCTCGGTGAGCTTGGAAGAAGATTCTTCCCCATTTGAGCATCCAAATGAAACACAGTCCAGCTAACAGCTTGGTTACAGCTTTGTGAGAACCTGACCTATAAAAATGTAAAATAAATGTGTGGGGCTTTAAGATACTATGTCGACGGGGATCTGTTATATATACAGCAATAGCAAACTAATACACTACTAAAAGATACCTATTTTTAAAAGCCCCACTATCTACATTGTTATAGAAGAATACTTGTTCCTTTTGCGATTTCAACAAGACATAAATACTCACCATCCTCACATATACTCCACATCATTCTTATAGTAGGAAAGAAAAAGAAATGAGAGTTCTAGGAATTGGAAAGAAACAAAACTGTCACTATTTACAGATTATATGTCGCTGCATGCACAAAATCCAAAGGAATCTGCAGATAAAATATTTGAATAAGAAACAATCTATGAATTACACTATTGCACACCTGAAACGAATATAGCACTGCATGTTATCTAAATGGATTTAAAATGGAATATTAAATTAAAAAAAGAAAAAAAATTAGTCAGAGATTTCAGCAAGGTAGCTGAATCCAAGCTCAAGAGGCAAAATAATTTCATTTCTAGAAGTTAGCCACAAATAGGAAATGCAATTGATTTTTAAAATTAACATTGATAATAGGATCGAAAGTATCAAATAACTGGAAATAAATCTAAAAAATATCTGTAAGACCTTTCTAGGAAATTTTTTAAACGTTGAGAGTTAGACAATTAAAACATTAGTTGTTTGGAAAAATCTGTATTCGAAATATCTTTCCCTAGAAACTATTTATAGATTCAATGCAATTCCGATCAGAATCTTTGCTTTGTAGAGCTTGCCAAGTGGTTTATAAAAGACCTATAGAGCCCCTTCTCCGTTTCTTTTCTCTTCCCCGACATTTCAGTTCACAGTCGTGGAACCTGAAGCAGGGTGTTGTGGTGGTCCAGAGTGAGGTGCTGGGAGCTTAGAGAGAAGGGGGAAGGCATGAAGTGTGGGACAGTTGCCCTGCAGAGTGGAGCATCCACTTCATGGAGCTCAAGTGAGAGCATGCCTGAAAAGTGAATGATCTAGAATAATGAAGTATCACAGTCCGAACAGTCGGGAGGCATGTGCACAGGGGAAGAATAGCCCAGCAAGGGTTTTCAGAACCTGCAGGGGGGCAAATCATCTGCAGAAGAGGTGGCCTGACACAGGGTGTCTGAGAAAGGAGCTATTTACATGTCTCAAAGTACTTCGCCATACACAGGGAAGCTCTGAATAAATATAAAAGAATTGAGATCATACCGGGTACACTGTCAGACCCCAATGCTTTGAAACTTGAAATCAACCACAGGAGAAAGCCTGGAAAACACCCAAACATGGCGGCTAAGAAATAACCTACTAAAAGATGAGTGGGTCCACCTAGCCATCAGAGAAGAAATTAAAAAATACATGGAAACAAATGAAAATGAAAATACAACAATCCAAACGCTCTGGGACGCAGCACAGGCAGTCATGAGAGGGAAATATATTGCAATCCAGGCCCATCTCAAGAAACAAGAAAAATCAATAACAAAAATTCTAACAGCACGCCTAAAGGAACTAGAAGCAGAACAACTAAAAGAACCCAAGCCCAGCAGAAAGAGAGAAATAACAAAGATCAGAGCACAAATTAATCATATGGAGACAGAAAAGGTAGTGGAACCGATCAATGAAACCAAAGGCTGGTTCTTTGAAAAAATAAACAAAATAGACAAACCTCTAGCCAGGCTTCTCAAAAAGAAAAGAGAGAGAACTCAAATAGATAAAATCGTAAATGAAAAGGGAGAAATTACAACCAATCCCTCAGATATACAAGCAATCATCAGAGAATACTATGAAAAATTATATGCCACCAAACTTGGCAATCTGGAAGAAATGGACAGCTTCCTAAATAGCCACACGCTACCAAAACTCAAACGGGAAGAAATAGAAAATTTGAACAGACCCATAACTAGTGAAGAAATAGAATCAGTTATCAAAAACCTCCCATCAAAGAAAAGCCCTGGACCAGACGGCTTTCCTGCGGAAATTTACCAGACATTTAAAACAGAGTTAATTCCTATCCTCCTCAAACTGTTCCAAAACATTGAAACGGAAGGAAAACTCCCGGACTCATTCTATGAAGCCAGCATCACTTTGATTCCCAAACCAGATAGAGACCCAGCAAAGAAAGAGAATTACAGGCCAATATCCCTGATGAATATGGATGCAAAAATTCTCAACAAGATACTAGCAAATCGAATCCAACAGCATATAAAGAGAATTATCCACCATGATCAAGTAGGATTCATCCCTGGGTTGCAGGGATGGTTCAATATTCGCAAATCAATCAACGTGATACAGCACATCAACAAAAGAAAAGATAAGAACCATATGATCCTGTCAATAGATGCAGAAAAAGCTTTTGACAAAATACAGCACCCTTTCTTAATAAAAACTCTTGAGAAAGTCGGGATAGAAGGAACATACTTAAACATCATAAAAGCCATCTATGAAAAGCCCACAGCTAATATCATCCTCAGTGGGGAAAAATTGAGAGCCTTCCCCCTGAGATCAGGAACACGACAGGGGTGTCCACTCTCTCCACTGCTATTTCACATAGTGTTGGAAGTCTTAGCATCAGCAATCAGACAACAAAACAAAATAAAAGGCATCAAGATTGGCAAGGAGGAAGTCAAACTTTCACTTTTTGCAGATGACATGATACTTTACATGGAAAACCCGACGGAATCCACGAAAAGCCTACTAGAACTGATCCATGATTTCAGCAAAGTTGCAGGATATAAAATCAATGTACAGAAATCGGTGGCATTTCTATACACCAACAATGAAGCAGCAGAAAGAGAAATAAAGAAGCTAATCCCTTTCACAATTGCACCAAAAACCATAAAATACTTAGGAATAAACCTAACCAAAGATGTGAAAGACCTCTACACTGAAAACTATAAAAAACTTATGAAGGAAATCGAGGAAGACACAAGGAAATGGAAAAACATCCCATGCTCATGGATTGGAAGAATAAATATCGTTAAAATGGCAATACTACCCAAAACAATCTACACATTCAATGCAATCCCAATCAAAATTGCACCAGCATTCTTCTCAAAGCTAGAGCAAACAATCCTAAATTTTGTATGGAACCACAAAAGACCTCGTATAGCCAAAATAATACTGAAGAATAAAACCAAGGCGGGAGGCATCACAATCCCAGACTTTAACCTCTACTACAAAGCGGTAGTCATCAAGACTGTATGGTATTGGCACAAAAACAGACACATAGACCAATGGAATAGACTAGAGAACTCAGAAATGGACCCACAAGTATATGGCCAACTAATCTTTGACAAAGCGGGAAAATGTATCCAATGGAAAAAAGACAGCCTCTTTTACAAATGGTGCTGGGAGAATTGGACAGCAACATGCAAAAGAATGAAACTCCACCACTTTCTTACACCACTCACAAAAATAAATTCTAAAGGGATAAAAGATCTGAATGTGAGACAGGAAACCGTCAAAATCCTAGAGGAGAAAGCAGGAAAAAGCCTCTTTGACCTAAGACGCACCAATTTCTTACTCGACACGTCTCCAAAGGTAAGGGAATTAAAAGCAAAGATGAACTATTGGGACCTCATCAAGATAAAAAACTTCTGCACAGCAAAAGAAACAACCAACAAAACGAATAGGCAACCAACGGAATGGGAAAAGATCATCGCAAATGACATATCGGATAAAGGACTAATATCTAAAATCTATAAAGAACTTACCAAACTCCACACCCGAAAAACAAACAACCCAGTGAAGAAATGGGCGGAAGATATGAATAGACACTTCTCCAAAGAGGACATTCAGATGGCCAACAGACACATGAAATGATGCTCAATGTCACTCATCATCAGGGAAATACAAATCAAAACCACACTGCGATACCACCTCACACCAGTCAGAGTGGCTAAAATGAACAAATCAGGAAACTATAGATGCTGGCGAGGATGTGGAGAAGAAGGCACCCTCCTACACTGTTGGTGGGAATGCAAACTGGTGCAGCCACTCTGGAAAACGGTGTGGAGGTTCCTCAAAACAATGAAAATAGAGCTACCCTATGATCCAGCAATAGCACTGCTAGGAATCTACCCAAGAGACACAGGAATGCTGATGCATAGGAGCACGTGTACCCCAATGTTCATAGCAGCACTTTCGACAATAGCCAAATCATGGAAAGAGACCAAGTGCCCATCAACTGACGAGTGGATAAAGAAGATGTGGTACATATATACAATGGCCTACTACGTGGCAATGAGAAAAAATGAAATCTGGCCACGTGTAGCAACATGGATGGAACTGGAGGGTATTATGTTAAGTGAAATAAGTCAGTCAGAAGAAGACAGATACCATATGTTTCCACGAATAGGTGGACTTTGTGAGACTAAGCAAAAACCAGGGGGAGGGGAAGAGGGGAGAGAAAACAAAGACACAGAGAGGGAGGGAGATAAAACATAAGAGACTCTCAAAGACTAAGAACAAACTGAGGGTAAGGGGGATGAGGGAGGGGGGGAGAGGGGTGATGGGCATTAAAAAGGGCACATGTTGGGATGAACACTGGGTGTTATATGTAAACCAATTTGAAAATAAACTATTATAACAAAAAAAAAAAAAAAAAAAAAAAAAGAATGAAACTAGACCACTTTCTTACAACACTCACAAAAATAAATTCTAAATGGATAAAACATCTGAATGTGAGACAGGAAACCGTCAAAATCCTAGAGGGAAAAGCCTCTTTGACCTAAGACGCACCAATTTCTTACTTGACACGTCTCCAAAGGCAAGGGAATTAAAAGCAAAGATGAACTATTGGGACTTCATCAAGATAAAAAGCTTCTGCACAGCAAAAGAAACAACCAACAAAACGAATAGGCAACCAACGGAATGGGAAAAGATCATCGCAAATGACATATCGGATGAAGGACTAATATCTAAAATCTATAAAGAACTTACCAAACTCCACACCCGAAAAACAAACAACCCAGTGAAGAAATGGGCGGAAGATATGAATAGACACTTCTCCAAAGAGGACATTCAGATGGCAAATAGACACTTGAAACGATGTTCAATGTCACTCATCATCAGGGAAATACAAATCAAAACCACACTGCGATACCACCTCACACCAGTCAGAGTGGCTAAAATAAACAAATCAGGAAACTATAGATGCTGGCGAGGATGTGGAGAAGTAGGCACCCTCCTACACTGTTGGTGGGAATGCAAACTGGTGCAGCCACTCTGGAAAACGGTGTGGAGGTTCCTCAAAACAATGAAAATAGAGCTACCCTATGATCCAGCAATAGCACTGCTAGGAATCTACCCAAGAGACACAGGATTGCTGATGCATAGGAGCACGTGTACCCCAATGTTCATAGCAGCACTTTCGACAATAGCCAAAACATGGAAAGAAACTAAGTGCCCATCAATTGACGAGTGGATAAAGAAGATGTGGTACATATATACAATGGACTACTATGTGGCAATGAGAAAAAATGAAATCTGGCCATGCGTAGCAACATGGATGGAACTGGAGGGTATTATGTTAAGTGAAATAAGTCAGTCAGAAAAAGACAGGTACCATATGTTTCCACGAATAGGTGGACTTGGTGAGACTAAGCAAAAACCAGGGGGAGGGGAAGAGGGGAGAGAAAACAAAGACACAGAGAGGGAGGGAGATAACACATAAGAGACTCTCAAAGACTAAGAACAAACTGAGGGTGAGGGAGATGGGGGGGGAGAGGGGGTGATGGGCATTAAACAAGGGCACATGTTGGGATGAACACTGGGTGTTTTATGTAAACCAATTTGAAAATAAACTATTTTAAATTAAAAAAAATCTTTCTAATAAAAAAAATAATAAAAAAACAGACACATAGACCAATGGAATAGACTAGAAAACTCAGAAATGGACCCGCAAGTATATGGCCAACTAATCTTTGACAAACGGGAAAATGTATCCAATGGAAAAAAGACAGCCTCTTTAACAAATGGTGCTGGGAGAATTGGACAGCAACATGCAAAAGAATGAAACTAGACCACTTTCTTACACCACTCACAAAAATAAATTCTAAATGGATAAAAGATCTGAATGTGAGACAGGAAACCGTCAAAATCCTAGAGGAGAAAGCAGGAAAAAGCCTCTTTGACCTAAGACGCACCAATTTCTTACTCGACACGTCTCCAAAGGCAAGGGAATTAAAAGCAAAGATGAACTATTGGGACCTCATCAAGATAAAAAGCTTCTGCACAGCAAAAGAAACAACCAACAAAACGAATAGGCAACCAACGGAATGGGAAAAGATCATCACAAATGACATATCGGATAAAGGACTAATATCGAAAATCTATAAAGAACTTACCAAACTCCACACCCGAAAAACAAACAACCCAGTGAAGAAATGGGCGGAAGATATGAATAGACACTTCTCCAAAGAGGACATTCAGATGGCCAACAGACACATGAAATGATGCTCAATGTCACTCATCATCAGGGAAATACAAATCAAAACCACACTGCGATACCACCTCACACCAGTCAGAATGGCTAAAATGAACAAATCAGGAAACTATAGATGCTGGCGAGGATGTGGAGAAGTAGGCACCCTCCTACACTGTTGGTGGGAATGCAAACTGGTGCAGCCACTCTGGAAAACGGTGTGGAGGTTCCTCAAAACAATGAAAATAGAGCTACCCTATGATCCAGCAATAGCACTGCTAGGAATCTACCCAAGAGACACAGGATTGCTGATGCATAGGAGCACGTGTACCCCAATGTTCATAGCAGCACTTTCGACAATAGCCGAATCATGGAAAGAGACCAAGTGCCCATCAACTGACCAGTGGATAAAGAAGATGTGGTACATATATACAATGGCCTACTACGTGGCAATGAGAAAAAATGAAATCTGGCCACGTGTAGCAACATGGATGGAACTGGAGGGTATTATGTTAAGTGAAATAAGTCAGTCAGAAAAAGACAGATACCATATGTTTCCACGAATAGGTGGACTTTGTGAGACTAAGCAAAAACCAGGGGGAGGGGAAGAGGGGAGAGAAAACAAAGACACAGAGAGGGAGGGAGATAAAACATAAGAGACTCTCAAAGACTAAGAACAAACTGAGGGTGGGGGGAATGAGGGAGGGGGGAGAGGGGGTGACGGGCATTAAAAAGGGCACATGTTGGGATGAACACTGGGTGTTATATGTAAACCAATTTGAAAATAAACTATTATAAATTTAAAAAAAAGTACTTCCCCATAAACACTAATTAACTGTAACGTGAGAAGTTAACATCCCACGGGAGAAACCTGGCAGATAATACCTCAGGTGGCCTCCATTAACATCACCAGTATTGGGGCAAATCAAAACTGTAGATCACATGATAGGATGCAATGAGAAAAGTAGATAGTGTGATACTCTTGCTAAAAATGTATGATCTGAATTTGATCATAAGGAAGCCGAAGAAAAATCCAGCTTGCAAGACATTCCACATTACTGGAATTTCCTCTTGAAAACATCGGAAGTCCTGAAAGTCCAGGAAAGACAAAGAACGGTTCTAGACAGAAAGGAACTACACGACACACAACTGAATTCACTACATGGCTCTGAACAGGACCTTCGTTGCTATAGAGCATACTACAGGTCAGTGACAAAACTGAAAAAGAATATGAGGAATACATGATAGAATGTATACTTAACCCTTGAACAAAACGGTTTTAATGGGTGCACTTATCACACACAGATTTTCTTTCAGTACTATAAATGTATTTTCTAATTTCCCTTAATCTTTTTTCTTTAGCTTACTTTATTGTAAGAATATAGTATGATACATATACAAAAGATGTGCTAATGGACTGTTTTATGGTACTAGACTAGTAAGGTTTCTGGCCAACAGCTGATTATTAGGAATTAAGTCTTTGGGGAGTCAAAAGTTATTTGTGGGTTTTGACTGTGGGGTGGGGTCAGCACCCTAAACCCCATGATTCAAGGGTCAGTTGTATTAGTGTTAGTGTTCTGATGGTGAAGGTTGTTTGGGAGTGATGTGGAACGTACTGACTTGTAGGATTTAAATGCTACAGGAATCGGGCATAATGTTAGCAATTTAGTTGCACATGACTATGGGGGGAATAGCCCTTTATTTTCTCTATTTTTTTTCTCTGTTTCCAGAAAGTAAATCAAAAATTAATAAATAGAGAGAAAAGGTGAAAAACATTAGGCAAATCTTTTCTCTCCATGTGGAAAGAGCTATGAATCAGCAGTGGTTAAAATGAGGATCATAGATAGATTTTATGGCAATATAAAAACTGTAACACATACAAACATTGGCAACTGCCATAGCAGGAATACATCCAAATAATGTGTACATCTTTAGGTCCATATATAGGAGTAAAAACGAGAAAAGACAAAAAAGCCATCCACTAACACTACTGAAGTATTAATGACAACTTGGTTGTTTGGGTGCTGTTCAAACAGCTGGTATTAGAGCAGTCTGAAGTACATAAAACTCAGTAGTGCTGTTTTTCACATACAAAATCTTCTTAGAAGTTAATTAGAGGCCAAGAAACATATTTGAAAATATTATATACATTTTCATTACACACATTGGAGACAAAAATATTTCCCTTTAATAAAGATTTTCACATATAATGAGTTCAATGGGAAACAATAAAAATGTTATGTAACCATCCACTAAGTAAATGTTTACGATTTATGTTTCAGATCATGTAAATCTTCCTCAAAATCTGCAAATATCCTTGTGACGCTTTCAATACTGGATCTTCACTTGCACAGTCAGCAGATCCTAAAGGAGAAGTTCTAGAGAATTCTGATGCAAATTCAACACCATCTGAAAAGGAAAAGGAAGAATTATATTCTTTATCCAAAATTCTCTTAACTACAAGTTAGAAAAAGAAATTGGGGGGGGCCTTTTTGAGTGTTAAGAAAAATGAAAAATACCTACATACACCTGCAATAGGAAACACGAGATTGCTATTAAACATATATTGATAAGGGTTGCATGCTGAATTGATGCTATTGTAGGTAAATCTCAGAGATTCTGGTGTTTGTAATACAAGGTGAAATTACAAAATGATGACACGGTCCACCCTGAACAATCATAGGCAATGAAAAATCAAACAGGCATTTCCAAACAGAGCCAAATATACAGGTAGAAACGACAGGTCAAAAACAAAACACAACTGGAATACACAGCAGGGACATTCCAGTTTTGTGTCAATATTGTCTGCTTTCTGGTGAAGGTGACATGTAAGTTCATAGTTGAAGGACAAGAAAAAGTATGCTGGGTAGAGGGAAGAAGCACATACAAAGAGTTAGGAGTGAGGAAGAACACTCGTGGAATTATAAGTCGTTTAGCTTGACGGGGTTCTAGAGCATAGCAGTAGAGTAGGGTAAGTAGTGAGAGAGAAGTCTGAATAATCTGGCAAGAACCAAACTGATTTGGGTGTTTTGATTCCATGCTAAGGAATTTGAAGTTTTACCCAAGGGCAAAAGCAATGACAAGTCCATGAGTGAAGATTTAAATGCTACCTGTCAGGTGACAGCTACATGATCTATAATTACCCCCACCAAGCATCGCTAAGAAACTTTGGTGTTTTTGGTCTTCTACCACTAGGAGAACAAAAATTTGATAAAGCACCTATTTTCTGAGAACTGTGCAGGTTGACAGTTCCATAGGGATGGCACAAGTGAAAGGAAGATTAAAGCCAGAAATGTTAATAGACATAGAGACTTCTGGAGATGTTTTTTAAATTGGTTTTTAATGTTTACTTATTTTTGAGAGAGAGACAGAACACAAGCAAGGAGGGGCCGAAAGAGAGGGAGACACAGACCTGAAGCAGGCTCCAGGCTCTGGGCTTTCAACACAGAGCCAGATGCGGGGCTGGAACCCGCGGACCATGAAGTCATGACCTGAGCTGAAGTCAGTCACTCAGCCGACTGTGCCACCCGGGCAACCCTACACTTTTGGAGATTTTCAAAATGCTATGAAACATGAGGACTAAATGAGGACGATGTCTGTTCTTCATTATGCTCATGCTTTTCTATTTTTTATTAGATATGTACAAAAACTGTGAACGTAGTATGTATTATCCAAACAATGGAAAGGGATGCCATTTACAATTTATAGTTTATTTCAGAAATCAATGACATCTCAATTCAGAAATGAGGCAACGTACCTTTTTCTAGTTCTCTAGTTATAGCTTTATCTAATGCCCGCCGCATCTGAAAAGGTCAAATATTATTTAGAATGTGTAAGGTAAAGGAAAGACATTGTAGGAATAATACTACAGCTTATGAAATGTGGTCATGAAATAATACTTGTAGAGACTAACCCAAAGTTATGGATTGCTGAAATAGAAAATCACATAAATAAAATAAAATAAATTCCTACTTATTTTACTTTTAAGTAATTGAGAACAGGTATATATATTCTTCTCCTTTAAGGATCTGCTGACAGTGCAAGTGAAGATCCAGTATTGAAAGCATCACAAGAATTCTATGCCAGTTACTTCCTCATAGTCAGGAAAAATTCATGTATTTGAACTACAACTCAGTGATAATGAATACATAAAACTTGATTGTGTGGCTCAATAATGTTTAGGGAGGAGGCACAAAATAGTAGCTTTCTAACTAAATTACAAATTTTAATGTCATGAATGAAAACGAAGAACAGAAATTATCTTAATTCCTTTTCGTAGCAGCCGATTTTTCAGCACAGAGTTTTTAAACCTCAGGACAGGACAACTGAAAATCTGTAGTTGAACCAAGCAAGCTGAAACTGAGGAAATTCCTCCTTGAAAGAATTATTCATTTCCTCCAAAGAAAATTTGGTTTACAAATCAATCAAAAAATGAACGAATCCATGTGGTGGTTATTTAGAGAAAAATTTAAAACACCGCACAGATTTCTCTTTCCCATCTAGCATGCTTCTGTCCAACCTCTCATCATTAGTTGGTATATAAAAAAGACATGATTAACTTTTTTTACAATTTGAGTCCAGTCAGAAATTATAGGTGAACCTTCACTTCCCACATGAGGACTTATCTCTCTCTACCTTCCTCACCACAGGAAGGGAGATGGACCTAACTGGTGAAGTTGGGAGAAGGAACTAAGCAGCGCTCATGTGGTTCCGGATCTCTTCTTTCAAAAGGTGCGCCTGCCCACAGTAACATGAATTTGGGTCAGCTCTCCACTCCGCGGTAAGCACACTGCCCCTGGGATGGGTGTCGAGTGTTTGTTTCCTCATTCACAGCTGGGTGGGGAAGTGCCCAATTTGGAATGAAGCAGTGGGAAGCCCACTGTGGCTAACATACCTAAAACATATCTATCCTCCAGTTTCTTAGTGTGTATGAGTAATAAAGCTACTAAATTTATCTCCATCTCCCTGACTCCTGTGTTCTGAACTTACGAAGGGAACATCAGTGTCACCTGTCACCTACCCAGTGTCCCCTGTCACAGCTCCACCGAGAACTATGACTAGACAACACTTACTGAAATGTTCTCTTCTTCTTTGACTTTATAACTATTGTACATTGTTCAAAGCAACGTCCACTTTAAAGAGAGAAAAAGGTGAAAGGAACCATTTTAGAAACAAACATGGAAAGTCAGACAAAATGAGGACACAGAGGATTCTGTTCCAAATGAAAGAACAAGACAAAACCGAAGAAGAAGAACGAAGTGAAACAGAGAGAAGTAATGTGTCTCATAAAGAGTTCAAAGTAACGGTCATAAAGATGCTCAGTGAACGTGGGAGAAGAATGGATGGACCCAGTGATAACATCAACAAAGACATAGAAAATATAAAAAAGAACCAATCAGAGCTGAAGAATAGAATAACTGAAATGAAAACTACACTAGAGGGAATCAGCAGCAGATAAGAAGACGCAGAAGAACAGAGCAACGACCTGCAAGACAGACTAGTAGAACTTATCCAAGCTGAAAAGCAAAAAGAAAAAAGAATTTTAAAAACGAGAATAGGTTAAGGGACCTCAGGGACCACATCAAGTGTCATAATGCTTGCATTCAAGGGGTTGCAGAAAAGAAGAGAGAAAGGGGCAAAGAACTCATTGGAAGTAATAAAAGCTCAAGACTTCCCTAACCTGGGGAGGAAAACAGTCAGCCAGGTCTAGGAAGCATAGACAGTGCCAAAGAAAATGAACCCAAAGAGCTCCACACTAAGACAGGATGTACTTAAAATATCAAAAATTAAAGATAAAAGAACTGTAAAGGCAGCAAGAGAAAAGGAACTAGTTCCATAGGAGGGAACCCCTAGAAGGCTAACAGCTGACTTTTCAGCACACTAGAAAGGACTGGAATGATATATTCATGGTACTAAGAGGGAAAAGCATACAACCAAGAATATTCTTGGCTAGGCTTATGATTTAGAATTGAAAGAAAGATAAAGGGTTTCCTAGACAAAGGTTAAAAGAGTTTACCACCACTAAGCGAACCTTACGAGAAATGTTGAAAGGACTTTTTTGAGCAGAAAAGGCCATAATTAGAGTCAGAACATTGGAAGAGAAAGAATTTCCCTGGTCAAAGCAAACATATAGTAAAGGTGATAGATCAATCACTTCTAAAGCCAGTATGAAGGTTCAAAGACAAAAGTAGTAATATCAGTTATATCTACAATAATTGGTTAAGGGATTCATAAAATATATGATGTAAATGATGATGTCAAACACATAAAACTAGGGTGGGAGGTAAAACGTAGTGCTTTAAAAATGTGTGAGAGCTTCTCATCAGAGCAATTTAAGATACTAAACAGATGAACATAGGAAAGGGAAGCAAAAAGGAATATAAAAACAGGGAGTGGTACAAAAACCTAGGAGACTTTTACATATAGAGAAATAACAGAGGGTTGCTGGAGGGGGGATGGGCTAAAGGCATAAGGGCATTAAAGAATGTACTCCTGAAATCATTGTTGCACTATATGCTAACTAACTTGGATGTAAATTAAACAATTAATTTATTATTTAATTAAAAATAAATAAAATAATAAATAAATAAACACCAGCCAGATTTCCATGTTAAAAAATAAATTAATTACCTAAAAAGT
This sequence comes from Paguma larvata, assembly GCA_030068075.1. NCBI lineage: Eukaryota > Metazoa > Chordata > Mammalia > Carnivora > Viverridae > Paguma > Paguma larvata. Next base: position 98,402 of record JAINVK010000888.1, read on the forward strand.
GTGTGTACCTAAAGCAACCATCAATTAAAAATAGTCTGATATATACACACATATATATGGTGTTATATATGAACTTCGTGATAACCACAAACCACACATCTCTAATAGATATATATAAAAGAAAGGCATCCACGCATACACAAAGAAACCAATCACATCAGAAGATAAGAGAGTCAAGAGAATAAGGAAACCAAAAGAAAGAACAAGGTTGAGGCTTCATTTATATGTTTCTATTAAACAACATGAGTATGCTACTTTTCCCAACATTGAGACCATGAATATACCATCAAAACCATAAGCCTCTGTGCATTGATTCAGATGGATATTTTAAAAACAATGATACAACAGTGGAAACTAGTTGCTATTGAAAAACCCTGTATCATTGTCAATTTAGTCATCCTATCCAAGTGACGGCAAGGGGGATATAAGTGAATTTTATATTAAAAACTCAAATATTTACTTGATTTAGCACAATTTGGAAAATGCTCAATTTACAATTGCTCAGCAAGGCATTTGATAAAATTTGGAACAAAAGTGCTCTAAGTCAAAAAAAAAAAAAAAAAAAAACCCAAAAAACTAAGAGTGCCATAAGTAAGAAAGCAATTAAGGACCTAATCTCACGAATGATAATAGAAAAAATTTTAACTTAAAAGAGAAATTAACCTTTTTAGTGTTCAAGTTTATTTAATACATATAAAAGGACTTACCATGGATTCTTTAATTTTTTTTTTTAAGTAGCCTCCATGCCCAGCGTGGATCATCACGTGGGACTTGAACTCATGACCGTGAAATCGACACCTGAGCTGAGCTCAAGAGTTGGACGCTTCAGTAACTGAGCCACACAGGGAACCTATGGATTCTTACAAAGAGTAAACATCCGTATGTTGTTCAGTGCTTGGACGCTAAACATGCACTTACGTACAGGGGTGCCAAACTGGATTAGAACAAAACCTTAATATGCCATGAACCACTGCCAACTGAAAATAAGTCATAGCTTCTAAGTGCCACTTTGGTGAGCAGACAGAAATATTTACATTGTAAAATCAAATTTACATGAAAGTTTTTCAACAGATTTAAAATGGCTCAGTTTAGTTTTACTTACTGAGTAAAGTTAATAATAGATATCTCTGTGGGGCACCTGGGTGGCATAGTTGTTTTAAGGGTCCAACACTTGACTTTGACTCAGGTCATAATCTCATAGGTTCGAGACTAGGCCCCACATCGGGCTCTATGCTGAGCATGAAGCCTGCTTGGGATTCTCTCTCTCCCTCTCCCGTGGCCCCTCCCCTGCATGCGCTTACTCTCTCTCTCAATAAAATAAAGTATTTCCTGAAAATGAGAGAATCAGATACGAAAAATAAATCATAAAATTTACATCATTTGTTTATTAGCACATATGAGTATGACATTGACTTAGTGTGTATTGGTCAATTAAACAATCAGAATTTCACCAAATAAAAGCGAAAATTATATCAGAAGTCTGAAACCCAAGGTAAAAAAGATCATATAACTAACCTTGGTCAAGTAAGTCTCCATGCTAGTATCTGAAGGCCTTGGGTTTGAGGGGGGGATGACTAAGTTTTCTCTAGGAGCAAGATTTCTATTGAGCCCCAAACTATTTTTAAGAGTTCCAACATAAAGTGGTTCCAGATGGCGTTCACAGTGAGAGAGATGAGTAAAGTTCTGCGCTGCTCTTTCTCCACACGAAGCTGGGTGCTGATCTCTGCCAGCCTCTCATTAGCCCTGTGAAGATTAAAAAACACAAGTGTATTTTGTTTTGATCCTAAATCATTCCTGAACGACTTATCCTTTTCTAAGTTCCCATAATAGTAAATGGAATTTGCCAGTAAACAGTGTTGTAACACTGAACATGTGACAGAGCACACCTCCTATATAAAATTATACTTTAAAAATTGTTCTAAAGAAATACTTATGTTTCAAGGGGGATTCCTAACTAACAATTCAAATTAGGGAAGGGAGAGAAATGGCTATCAGTGATGTACATGGCTTAACAAGGACTATTGGCCATCTTCTGGAATGGTTGTACTTACAAGGTCCCTCAGGATGCCATTATACATACTTATATTTAGTAAACCTGTTCACAGAGATATAAATAAGCCATCCCTCAAAGACCCTGTCAAGCATTTGCCATCACCACTCTTGTACATTTCACTTCTTATCTCAAAGAAACTGAGCATCTGACACTGAGGAGTCATTTAGAACAACAGTCTCTAGGGGAGAAGTAGATGGCACAGGTGTGATCAGAAACAGAAAGAACTCAAACAGCTACAGAGGCAATTCCCTTATAACCGTCAGCAAGGCCCTGGAGGTAGAATCTGCCCTTTCTGTCTTCAGCTTTGCACACACCTCTCTCCCACCATGGTGCCATTTTTAGCCACTTTGGGAATTCTACTACCCTTCAGCCCTATGCGCGTCTTTCCCAATTTCACATGTATGGCTTTGTGTAAAGTAGAAAAAGTATAGAGCATAGTTTGTCTCAAGGCCCACTCTAGTAAGAATACCAAAGACCACAATCAAGAAAATAAATTTACCAAGCTGCCAGGATGAGGAGTACTAGTACTTGGACCTTATGGGTTAAAGATGGAATCTTCCAAAGCCAATATCATTGACATTTCTATTTTGGGTAATTCTGACAAGCAATTTCATAATAATATGCTTTTCGATTAGAAAGCTCGAAACAATTAACTTAAAGACTAGGCGATCTGATTAGTAGAAAATATATAGGGAAAAGGCATGTAAAACCAAAAAAAGGGGGAGAAACGCAAACTGTCCGGAACTAACATTTCCAGAAGGTAAGTTCATTTACAAACATCATTTTCCAAAATTATACTATCTAGTTGGCTTTCACTTCCTACTCATCTCATGATCGTGGCTCCACAAAAATTATGCTTTAGAGGCAAATTAATAAGCTAAATTACTTTTCTATGATTCTGTTTTGACTTACTCGTTCGGCTTATTTGCCAATGAGTCTCTAGCTTTTAATTCTTCTAGGTAGAGTTGCTGGTATTTTTCCAATTCTGTTTTATTAGAATCTTCTAAATAAGATTTCATTCACAGAGTTCGGCTTCTAGATCTTTAATTCTGAGTTCCATTTGACTTCTTATTGAAGCATTATGATGATTTCTTAACAGCTCTAAGTTTTCTGGAGATGCTGCTTGTATCTAAAGCAAATTAGGAGACAAAAACATAAGAGACTCTTAAATCTGGAGAACAAACAGTGGGTCAGGGGAGGGATTGTGGGAGAGGGAATGGGCTTAAGGGGTAAGGGGCATTAAGGAATCTACTCTTGAAATCATTGTTGCATATATGCTAACTAACTTGAATGCAAACTCTAAAAAAATTAATAAAAAATACAGCAAATTAAAGGCATAGTTTTAAAATAGTCTTCAACTGAATAATTATTTTTGTTTCTTTTAGTTTTGAGTCAATGATTCAGACAGAAATTTTAAATGAAATAAAGCTGACATGTAAAATATTTATCATCAGTGTCAACTGAATGAAATCTGATTTATATAAATGAAGTTCAATCATCCTTGTATTAGTATTCACGCAATCTGATAACTCAAGAGACTCTCAAAGAACAAGAAAGAACTGAGGGGAGAGATGGGTGTGGGAGGGGGGAGTGGGTGGTGGGCACAGAGGAGGACACTCATTGGATTGAGCACTGGGTGTTGTATAGAAACCAATTTGACAATAAACTATTAAAAAATAAAAAAAATAAAAATAAAAAAATAATAGAATCAATTAAAATTTTTTAAAACCTAATGATAAACTTAAAAATAATCCAATATCGTTCATTTTTAAATCATAGTTTTTTCTTTTCCTATCAATTAAGTGAGATTAATAAACTGAAATCTTTCAAGGGAGGCACAAATGCCTCCAGAAATCTACAAACCAAATTGCTATAAAGGAATTAGAAGAAACTCCTCCAACACATATATCCACAATGGAATCTGCAGGGAAATGAATTAAAGCACATTACAGATCAATAAATTAACCTGCAAAAATAGATTGAATTCCTGTAATTTTTAAGCTACATCGAGTCATGCTCTTTCCTTACTCTCCCATTTATACTATTCTACCTGGCTTGTACCCTATTCATTCCTATGAGACATTCGAGTTTTACTACTCCTAGTTCCAATTTCTTTTTATTGCTCTCGAGTTTTTCACATTTCTTGTCTAACGCCTTTGTAGTTAATAACACCTGTTGAAAAACTTGACTTTTTGCATCCACGTGTAGGCATTTTGAAGATGGAGTTCCTGTTTTGTTGTAAGGTCATCAACCTGCATGAAGAAAATAATACAGTTTGGGAGTGACAAGAGTCTAACTCAAAACTACTATCAAAGTTGTTTACAGATTTTATTTTATTTTTTTTAATTTATAATACAGATTTTATTTTTAAGTAATCTCTACACCCAGTGAGGGGCTTGAACTCGCAACCTCAAGATCAAGACTAACTTAGCCAGCCAGGCACTCAAATTTTGAAATAATTTCATTTGCAGTAAAATGTTACCGGTTCCATAGTAGAGTCTTAGAATGTGGAACCTTAAAGAACTCAGAATATCAAGAGCAAATTTAAGCCATCCAGTGTTACTAAAACAGATCTTTGCTATCATTGTCTTAACTACACAACATCTGCACTTGATTTTATACTTTTATTTTTCGAAGATTTTTTCATATCTTTCTTCCACGAAATAAGGCGCCTTTTGTAGATAGTCTCCTACCCCTTCCCTGAACTTAACACTCCATAAATTTAAAGAAGTTTTAGCAATATCATATTTACTTCTGTATATCTGAGTCAAAAAAGGCCTCCCAAGAGAAGACTTTGAAAACAAGACTCTAATGAGTGGATATATAAATAATGATCCTAATGTCAGAAGCCTTTCTCTGAACTACAAATGTCTTATGCTAATTTGAATCGCATTCCCAGGAGAAATGATTCTCAGGGTTAAGGAATCACAGCCCCCAGTATAAAAATTTAGTTAGATGATCCATACAATTCGTTGGAGCCAAAAAGATATTTGAATTCAATACTGTTTTCTCGTAATCTCTTGTTAGTTTCTACAAAATAAAAGGTCATACTAAACAACAAAAGCAACAACAAAGATTTGCTGGAGTTTCAGCAACAGAAGGACTTCCTTCCATTACATATGATTGGGAAGACAAGGTGACTAGATGTGGCGGTTTTACAAATTCGTTGATACTTCTCTGGTGAAAATCCCTCCCCTTAAATATAAGCTGACTTTCATAACGGAATATGGAGAACTGCTGTGATTTCAAGGCCAGGTTAGAAAATGTGATGTAGCTCCCATCGATCGGACTTTCTTTCTCTAGGGAAGCTCGCCCTTAGAACCCAGCCACCCCATTGTGAGGAATCCCAGGCCACCTGATGAGTACTCATGTAGATATTCCAACTGAGACTAGCCAACATCCTAGCCAAAACCCAGCCTCAACAGCCTAACACGTGCATGGACAAGCCTTCAGATGATTCTGGTCTCCAGCTGCCAGTTATCTCAGCTGACGCCAAATGAAGAAATGAGTTGCCCTACTCGGCCTTGCCTGAACTAAAGATTGGTGAACAAGATAAATTTTGTTTTGAACCACTAGGTTTTGAGGTGCTTTGTTATGCAGCAATGAATTACTACCACAAGTACTGATATTAAAAATGGTTGCTGCTATTAAAAAACGCTAAAACTAAACCTACTTTGAACGGGGAGGTAGTGGAACCTGACAGGATGTAGAAAAAAGTCTCCAAAAGGGCCTTCAAGAGACTCCTGGTGGAAACCTGATGGCCAGGGAAGAGGCTGACAGCAAGCGTTTCTAGGCAAGTGAAGAGAGAGTCACTGAAGGAAAGGGAAGTCATGCTTCAAAGCACCTGACACTTAAACTGATAGGAAAGATAAACTAAAGAAAGACTATTCAATAGAAAGGAACCAGGACTCACTGGGTTCAAGTATCCATTTCTCAATTACAGCATCTCCACATGTTGAACTGTCAAATCATGCTAAAATAAAGAAATGACTTTTGGGCTAAATGAAAATCCAAGGTGCTACCAGAAAACAGAAGGATTTAAGATGTGCCTCAAATTTCTTTAAGGATCTTAAGAGTATATGAATTTTTATTTAAGTAGGCTCCATGCCCGACATGTGGCTTGAACTTATGACCCAGACTGAGATCAAGGGTCACATGCTCTACTAACGGAGCCAGCCAGGATCCCCAATTGCAGAAGAATTTTAAAGGCATTGTCATATAAGAGCTCCACAGGAAACCTGATGTGAAAAGTTTATCTCAAAAACACTTGGGAGAATGGCTTTGTTAAAACAGCGCATGAAATCCAGTACTACTAACAGAAACCTAAAAAAGTGAAGAGAATTATAGTAGCAAACATCCTATTTGCTAGCTTGGACTAAACGAGACCAAATAGTGCAAAATGAAAAGAGGCCTTTGGGTCTTAGAAGTCCCACAGGGAGGAAGCAGGACAAAAACCCAGCTGCAAATATAGGCCATTCCGTATGAAAAAGAAAGAACCAAGAGCTCAAACAGGAAACAGAGAGACACGGAGAAGTGTTCCTGTGGTTAGGATTAAGTCCTAAGGTAAAAACTGACAGCATGCATCAGGCTATATTTCAAACTGTTATGGACTAGGGTGCTTCCCGTCTTCTTTTTCTGAATGGGACAGTCTTTAGCAATTTACCAGAATGTCATTTGTGAGTGGCAGATAACTGTCTCTTTCGTTCTCAAGTCTTCATGTTGAGAGCACTTGCACTCAAGGGGCTATACTTTAGACACCATAAGCCAGGCACCTTATCCCCACCGTAGCTGATTAAGATGGTAAGATCTTGGACTCAAGCCCTGAACCTGATGCCATGATAACTGAGACTTGTAGGATGTATTGGGAGGGGGTGAATGTATTTTTCCTGTGGGAGAAATTCAGAAATTTGTGGCCAGCAGGTAAATTATACTGTTTTTTAAATGTGTCCATAGGTTTTCAATATTCATTCCATAAAAAAGAAAAAAAAAGTAAAGAAGTCCATGGAACAACCTTAGTGACTTCCCCTGATGAAAAAATATGTCAACATGATGCTGTGTGTATTCCATGGCTAAGGGACAAAAGGCAGTACAACTTCTGCCTTGCTCTGTATCTCAGGCTGCTTACTTGGAATTCAGCCCCCCACCTAGTGTGGAAGCCCAGGCCACAAAGAGGGTCTAGGTGAGTCGGTGTAAGTGTTTCTGCTCCTTCCCGAACTGAAGTCCAAGGCAACAGCCAGCATCAACAACCAGACATGACAGGGATGCAGAACAATGTACAGAGAGACATTAATGAGAGGAAAATACTGATGAGAATCAGAGAGCAAACCTAAGTACTCAGCAAATAAATAGAGAGGAAAGCAGGTGGGCACTTATGAGACACAGGAAATTTTTTTTTTTCAATCTGAGTGGTTAACACATGATGGCTCATTTTATTCTTCTTTACATCAGACACATATTTTTAATGTATACTTTACAACTAAAAAAATGCAGAAAGAAAATAGAAGCCAAGCCAAGATGGTTTTTGATGTTGTTAAATAATGATACAGATAGGTTGTTAGATATTAAGATATCTGTTTGAACGGAAGAACACTATTAAAAGAAAGATTACCGAAGAACAAAACGCTAGTGAAGAGTGGTCCGTGAAGAGTGCAGTTAACATTATATGGTAAAGGCGTCATTGTTATTAAAGAATCATTAAGAAGTTAAGTGTAATATTTGGCATAAATTTGTAGTTAAGTTTTAACAAGGTAAAGATTACAGTTAAATTGAATAAATTAATGGTTAAAATGATCTGAAATACTAATCTTACCTAGTGATCTCTTTTTCTAATTCACCATTTTTCTTCTTTTCTTGATCCAAACTGTATTCCAGAGAAGGTTTTAACTCAAGAAATTTCTCTAATTGTTCCCTCTCATCTTCAGACTTTGAAGAAAACTGTTAAAGGAAATTATTTTTAAAAATATGCAGACTCTTCTTCCTTAAGATAATATTACTCATGAATTCATGAGTATGAATTCTAATATGTTTAGATAGGTTTCTAAACATTTTATGATTTACATTTTATGACTTATAATTTATAACTTTAAATTATAAAATGTAGTTAATAAACTTGATGCCAATTAAAACAAATTTCAAAAATACGGACCTTTCTTACAACAACTTAAACTGATTGGACATTTTCATCTTAATTTTTTTGGAACTTAAATTGCCACGATTTTCTTGTTAAATATACAGGTTTATACCTATATTAATACTAAGTGTTCATGAAAAAGTTTTAAAAGTGGCTATATTTACATTTTAGTTTCTAGAGATGCCCTAGAAACATTTTCATCAATAGCTTAAGATACTCTAGGTTTTGTGAGTTCACATCTTCTTAAGGTAATCTTTGAAAAATTCCCATGCAGTCCTCAATACTTTTTTGATGATCATCTGACTTTACAATGAGATACTCTCATTCTCTGCAAGCATTTCAAGAATTGTCTGCAAGAGTTCAATGTCTCCTTTTCTAGTAACCATTTGCTTAACACTTGCAGCTTTGTCTACCCCCCTGCTTCTCCCCTTTCACCAGACTCAAACATTCTTTAATGTATCGTGTCCTCCACAGATTCCACTTTTCTTCACGTATTTCCTTCTTTTACACTAAAATTTGACTTTCCATCCAATAGTTCCACGAAGAAATTTTGAGTCTCATCAAGGACTTTTGTTTTTTCAAGTCTTGATCCTATTTCACTTCTCAGCAGCGGTGATAACATGACCATACCCTCCCTCTGCTCTTCTAATCCCACTTTGTTTCGAAAGGACAGCAACCCCTGACATTTAGTCCTTGACCTTTGCTATTCCTTTTTTCAAATACTCTCAAGGCTTCAAAACCAGATTCTCTAATCTACACTTCCAGCTTTGACCCCTTCACTGAGGCCATCTGTATTTTTCCCTCAACCTGCTAGCTCCTCATAGACGACAGCCTCAGCCACACACTCAAAACTCATTACTTGACGTGGATGACCTTTGTAGAGAGCTAATGTTGTACATTTTATTTTGACTCTTTTTGCTGTCACTTTGAGTGTATTTTTCTTGTTTAATCTTAGGGGCACCCTTGCCCTTAGGATGCTGACCTACATACTTTGTCTTGCTTTTCTTTTATAACAGGAAAGTTTTTTACAAGGGCTGGATTATATATTGTTGGCCTTTGTTTCCATTTGAGTGATTTCTTATTCCATAGAGATCTCACCTCATGGAAGTCTTCTTCTGAAGTTCCTTTCACACACATACTTGACTATGTTGTTAGGTAGGTTATGTCGGCTGGAGCTACCTCTACTTCCCAATCCAGATTCTTCCCCTCAAAATTGTGTTCATCAAATATCTTAACCCAAATTACTTTATCAAATCCCTTCTCTGGCCTGGGGATTCAAGAGATAAGAACCTTCTAGAGAAGTCAGGGCTATGGACTCAGCAGCTGGCATACTATCTAAGTTTTTTGTTTCACAGGGGCAGATCTTAAAGACCTTAAAGACAAATCATTTCATGCCATAACCCTAATTCATTTCTATAGGAAGCTACAGGAAATCCCTCATTATTTTCTAAGAAGCTGAATCCATTTCAGATATTCTTACAAATTTTAGTTTTTGATACTTTAAAGGTTTCTTTATGACACAGCAGAAGGACAACTCCTAGCACTCTCATTCATAGTAGACTTCTTATCAACATAGTGTCATGTTACCTGCATGAAAGGATGCTAATACAATGTGACTAATTTATAAGTGGTATAGAAAAAAATAATTTTCAATGTTTCTTCAGCCACAAAAAGGACCAGTCAATAGAACTGGTGGGTAAGGCTTACTTACCAGTGGGTAAGGCTGCCTAATGAAACTTGCATGTATATAGCTTTTGTGTCGGAAAGAATCTAGTTGGTCAGTGTATCTACCTCATTGCTCCCACTTAGGATTTACAAGGTAGTCTTCTCATCTTAAATCTTTGGTAGCCTCTCCTCCAAAGGAGGGTGCGAGTGGCATGACATTACTGTCCTGCTTGGTAAACTGTTCTATAGTCTCACTACATATCAAGAAATCAGAATCCTGCATTGCACAGCAATCTTTCCTGAGATTGAATTGTTAAATCTTTGAAAGGCTGATGAACTCAAGTGAATGGAAAATAAGGTAAGGCCCTGACTGAGCAGCCATGTCTACTTTTTCACTGGCATTTCTTTTTCTTTTTTTTTTCAAAATCCAACAAAGAGAAAATTCCATTCCTTTGAGAAAAAGGTTTTGCATTACGACCTAGTAGTCATTCTTGAGGAACACAATAAATTGCAAATTTGTAATTACAAGTTACAACAAATCATCATTAAAAGAATCCATTCTCCAAATCTCACTGAAGCGTTTAGATTACAAGAGAAAGTCAGAATTCAAGATCAAATAATTACTCAAAGTTTGGGGAATTTTTAAACATATTGAAAAATATTACCAGGGACTCAGACATCTGTATGCCAACACTCACAGCAGCATTGTGAACAATAGCCAAAGGGTGGAATAACCCAAATGTTCACCGACAAGATTAACAAAATGAGTTTTTTTGTTACATATAATACATACAAAACATTGCTTTTCTTAGACTATCCCAATTTTTTTATTAAAATCTTACTACGAAAATTAAGTTATGAATTCAATCAACTTCATCTATAAAGAATTACATCCCTACTAGCAAATAGTCACCATAGGAACATAAGAAATATTTTTATCAGTGACATCTTTCATATTATCCAAAACATTCTTATAGTCTGCTACTAGTGAAATAAGAATTCCTTTTCAGTAGGACAGAAATGAAGAGACTGACCTATCAATCTTGTACTTAACAAGTTTTACTGAAGCTGTTCAATTTTGTCTGCTTGCTTTTTCATTGTAACTATCAACTTGGCATTTTCAATTCCAAGCCTAACATGTAGATGTTAAAATAATTAGTCTCACGCATAAATTTAAAAAAAAATACTATATAATTTCTGAACAAACAAATGAGGGAGATTTTATGAATTCTTAAAAAGAGGGAGATTTGGCAATTGTGCCACTTGGCTAGTGTTTTGTGGATAAAGTGCAAAATTTAGAGATAATATGCAGAAATTATGCTTTTCAAAATAGCAAAAGCTGGAATAAATATCCAGCTTAACAATGATATAGTATTATAACTGATATATTTCTCATACTACACTGCTTATCTGCTTTATAAATACTCAAGTTAATTTCTGTGATGCCTTAAATTATACTTTTGCACATGGTCTTCCGTCTTCTCAGCACGTCTTACAGCCTCTGTATATCCATCTTATGCTCCTTGCAGCTACAACAAAGAAAAAAATACTTTTAACTACTAACAATCTAACCTGTTTTTTTAAACAAAATAAATGTTTTTTTATTTGAGAGAGAGAGAGAGAGAGAGAGAGAGAGAGAGGGAGTACAAGCGGGGGAAATGGGCAGAAGGAGAGAAAATCTTAAGCAGTCTCCAAGTTCAGGGCAGAGCCTGCTGTGAGGCTCGGTCTCACAACCTTGGAATCAGACCTAGTCGAAATTGAGAGTCGGGATGCTCAACCAACTAAACCACCCAGGTGCCCCTGTAGCTAAGAGCTGATTGGACACAGACATGCTCTCCTCTACATGCTGATTTATGGCTACTTTTATGCCATAACAGTAGAGTGGAGCTGCTACAACAGAGCCCTAAGGCCAACAAAGCCTACAAATATTTAAATTATCTTACAGTATAGTTTACCAACCTTTACTATAAAAACATAACCGTTTTAATGTTTTTGAATTATATATTATCAAATAAACATACAAATTTATATCCTGGTCAAGTGGAGGGAATGGAGGAGATTACCTTATGGTAAACATTTCTATTTTCATGTTCCAAGCACTACATCAACTATAATTTTAAATATTCACAATGTGAATGACCATGGCTATTCTAGTGATTATAAAACTTAACATAACTGATTCTATTTCTTCACTAGTTATGGGTCTGTTCAAATTTTCCATTTCTTCCCGTTTGAGTTTTGGTGTGGATAAAGAAGTTGTGGCACATATATACAATGGACTACTATGTGGCAATGAGAAAAAATGAAATCTGCCCATGTGTAGCAACATGGATGGAACTGGAGGGTATTATGTTAAGTGAAATAAGTCAGTCAGAAAAAGACAGATATCATATGTTTCCACGAATAGGTGGACTTTGTGAGACTAAGCAAAAACCAGGGGGAGGGGAAGAGGGGAAAGAAAACAAAGACACAGAGAGGGAGGGAGATAAAACATAAGAGACTCTCAAAGACTAAGAACAAACTGAGGGTGAGGGGATGAGGGAGGGGGGAGAGGGGGTGACGGGCATTAAAAAGGGCACGTGTTGGGATGAACACTGGGTGTTATATGTAAACCAATTTGAAAATAAACTATTATAAATTAAAAAAAAACTTAACATAAATTAAATTAAAACAAAAAACACTGTTTTCAGTGACAAAAAGGTATTTCGTGGAATAGATTGAGAAGCAGTATCTTAGTAGGAGCCAGAATACCTGGGTCTGAATTCCCAATCCCGCTGGTCATTAGCTGTATGACCTTAAGCAAATGACCTAAAATTTCTGTGTCTCAGTTTCTTCATCTGTAAAATGAAGATAATAATAGCATCTACTGGGGCCCCTGGGTGGCTCAGTTGGTTAAGTGTCTGGCTCTTGATTTCAGCCCAGTCACAATCTCAGGGTCATGTGATTGGCCCCATATCAGGCTCTGCGCAGTGAGGAGCCTGCTTGGGCTTCTCTCTGTCTCTCCCTATCTGCCCTTCCCTGCAATCTTTCTCTCTCTCTCAAAATAAATAAACGTAAATAAAAGGATCTTAAAAATAATAATAATGCTTTCCGCCTCACTGGGATGTTGGGAAGAGTCAAATAGGGAATATACATGAATAACTTAGAAGGGTACATGGCACACAGCAAGCTATAAATGTCTGTAATTAGTATTATTACTGCTGCTGTATCTGATGTTTCAATAGAATTTGATATTTTGGGCAGATGGCATGCCAATGAAAGACGTCTCCTCTCCACATTAGACTGAAATCATCCTTCATACCACTGAAAGTGGCAGCAAATGGGGAGCATGAGACCCAGAATATGTGCTGAGTACTTTAAAACACTTTCACCGATGCCACCAACCAATAGGACTTTTTCTCCACTTATAATTTTAACTTACTTCCTCTCTATACTACTCGGTGGGCAATGCTCATGGACTACAGTACAAATAGTACCACCTAGATCGAGTCATAAATAATTTACATCACCATCAGAGGCAGGGTAAAGCCACTGACATGGAAATGATCGACTCTTGCTAAATCAAAGTTCCTCAATCGTTTTATGTTCATACTGTTTATCTTAGCAACTGTTTGTGTTAGACTGCTTTAGCACATACTCTGATGAGATTAAGACTTTGTGGTAAAGGCATATCAGAAAAGCTGTCCGCAGAGCTTTACAGTAGTTCAAGTGCTATAAATCTATAAATCCCAGTTCTGGCTGCATAACGCAGAAAGGCAAATTTAGAGTGCTTTTTCATAGTGAGGGGGAAGAAAAACCAAACATTTGATTGAACACTTCTCCTCTATTAGATTAAGTGCTTTTGATTTTACATACACATATACATATATTGATATATATTTATAATTATGTACATGTATATATATTTTTAATTATTTTTTGAGAGAGAGAGGGCATGAGTGGGGGTGAAACAGAGAGGGAGACAAAGGATCGAACGAGGCTCTGCTGACGGCAGAGAGCCCGATGTGGGGCTCAAACTCAAAACCCAGGAGATCATGACCTGAGCCCAACTCAGAAGCTGAAGTGACATGAGCCAACCAGGGAACCCTCAATTTTATACTTAATTGCTTAAAATACATTTAGAATACAAGTTTTGTTATACCAATGTTTCCAAGGAGAAATTATTGATATGGTCTAAAGTACTTAATTTTTCCAAAAAACTCTTAAGATGGTTTCAATTTATACAAGGATAAGTACCACACGTATCAAATATAATTCCCCCTGAAATAAATGTATGGTTAGAAAGACAAAATTACCTCTGGTGAAAAAAACAAAAACAATGTAAAATAACGGATGCAACAGTCGTGCACAGACTAGATGACGAGTGTATCTGAGAAAGAATTTCATTGCTATCTTGTAGATTAGACACACCAAAATTCATTTAGGCCTCTAAAAGAAACAACTTATCTCTTGCTCTCTGGAAAACAAGTTCTAGGTCTCTTCGTGACGTCCGACTCTGATCATGATCGGGTACGGCAAGAGCCAGTCCAGCAAGTTATGATTCAACTTCTGCTTCCATTCTGTCTTTATTTTGCTTTTCATTCTCCAATTTAGAGTTTAGCAGCATTATCTCAGCTGTCAGAACATTAAGCTTTCCATTATATTGGAGTATTGTTTTCATTAATGTTTCCTCATTCTGTTTTATGGTCTTTTTTTTTTAATTTTATAATAGTTTATTTTCAAATTGGTTTACATATAACACCCAGTGTTCATCCCAACATGTGCCCTTTTTAATGCCCATCACCCCCTCTCCCCCCTCCCTCATCTTTTGAAGACTGCCATTCTTATCGTCTAACATTTCAACGTCTTCCCAATATTTCTTTTCCTTTCCCTGGTTCTGATTTTTTATGCGGTCTATATCCAGTTTTAGCACGGCAATTTTATCCTACAACATTTGTTTTGTATGCAACAGATAATGTTTTGTTTCTTTTTTTTTTTTCCCCATAACTGTCAGGAACCAAAAAACCAAAGGAGATTTTCAGATAGCACTCAATACAATGACATTATCACGATTTTCTCTGAAACTAAAGTGTAATCTATGTTTATACAATGAAAACTTTGCAGGGGGCGCCAGAATGGCTCAGTTGGTTAGTCATCTTTCTCTTGATTTTGGTTCAGGACTCGTTCTCAGATTCTGTCCGTTCCAGCCCTGCGTCAGGCTCTGTGCTGACACTACAGAGCCTGCTTGGGATTCTCTCTCTCCCTCCTCTGCATGCAGTCTCTCTCTCAAAAATAAATACAAACACATTAAGAAGAAGGAAAGGAAGGTAGGAAAGGAAGGAAGGAAAGAAGGAAGGAAGGAAGGAAGCGAAGAACAAGAAAAGAAGAAAAGGAAAGAAGAGAAAAGTAAAGAGAAGAAAAGAAAAGGAAAGAAAGAAAATTGCAGTAAGTGAATATCCAAATGGAAAAAGTTGGCTCCAAATCTAAACCTTTATGAAAGCATAAATTCCCAAAAAGTTCGAAACGTTAATTGAAGATAATGAATGCATGAAAGTAAAGGAGACTTCATGAGAAAAATTATAAAAAATTATAAGACTCTCAGAATTGGGAAGGCCTTTCTCTGATTTACAATAAACCAGAAGGCCCAAAATAGATGATTAACAAATCTGACTACACTGAAAAATTGAGTTACACTCTGGTATCTAACACAGCTACCCCACAGTAAAATCGTTAGCTCTGCAGGGCGCCTGGGTGGCTCAGTCGCCTGGGCCTCCGACTTCAGCTCAGGTCATGATCTCACAGTTTGTGGGTTCAAGCCCCATGTTGGGCTCTGTGCTGACAGCTCAGAGCCTGGGGTCTGCTTCACATTCTGTGTCTCCGTCTCTCTGTCCCTCCCCCACTCACGCTCTGTCTCTGTCTCTGTCTCTGTCTCTCTCTCTCTCTCAAAAGTAAAATAACCATTAAATTTTTTTAAAAAAATCCTTAGCTCTGCATATACTTGGACACATTAAATTTCCCAAAATTCTTTTTTTTTTTTCCTGAGAATACTTGGTAGATGTCTACTTTTCTAACACTTCTATAGTCAGTTATAAGAGTTACATCTATTGGTCACTGAACAATCTAGGCACTGTACTATAAGCTCTTCTACATACATCAGTGAACATCAAGGATAATTTGGTAATCCCAATTCTAGAATGGAGAGATTAAAAATGTGAGCTGCAGGACTTTGCCCAGATCTTCTCACTCCACAACTAGCGCTCTTGCACCCACCATTGCTTTTCTCTATTGTAACAACATAAATACAAAAGAAGCCTTGTATTTCAAATATTGATAGTAAATAGGTGAAATTTATGCATCCTTAGAATATCATGAGATTATGCTGCATGAAGGTTATTTCCTCTTCATGTTACATACAGTAATAAATATAATGTCGGGAAAGTACATTGAACAATTTTATTAGGAATAAAACATCTATTAAAAATTATCAGTAAATATATATTATACCATACCATTGTTTTCAAAAGCTGCTTGCAATGACATAGACACTAATTGAATCAAACCGTTACTTTTCCCAATGATAGGAGACTTGGTACCCAAAATATGACTGCTAAACTGGCTACACTTGTCCTCCTGTCCATTAGAATAAGTGTTAAACTACCCTATTCATATATGAAGGCAGTGAAGTAACTGTTCGAAACCAAAACATATATTGTTAGTAGCAATAGTTTTGACATTATGGAAAGCTCATCATTTCCTATGGAAAATAATAAGCGCCTCTTATTGGATGAGGACATTAAGAATGTCACTATTTGTTGCAGACAAATGCACTTATTGGATTTTTATTTCATCCAATGAAGCAAAAATGCCACCATCTCTCACGCCCCTCCCAAAAATATAGGTGCTCTTAAAATCCTTTATACTTTCCATGATGTACAGTGTTGGTTTATTAAAATATATATACGTCCATGGAGAAAAATGTAATAATAATTAAAAAGATAAAATATAAACAAATACATTCACAGATGTACTTCGAAATAACTAAAGGAAATACCTGAGAATTCATTTTCTTACTAGCCAGTTCTATCTCCATTTGTTTGCAAAGGCGATTGCTTAGAATTCCACCTGGCATACTCTGGCATTCTGTTCTCCAGAAAGTCGCCACTGACGGTCATTTTGCTCTTCTACAAAGTAGAGACACATTTCATTACGATTCTGGTCTCATACCGTGAAAAAGAAAGGCTAAGGCTGAAGAGGAGAACCTTAAAAAAATGTTCAAAGGAACATCATCTCCTGTTTTAATTTATTTTAAACCTAACTAATATACAAGGAATGAAAGGGATGCTGTAATATATAAGGATACCATACCATATAATATTGATCGAAACCCATGATGCTTATCGAAAACGAATTTACCTGATTCAACTTATCTTTTTCAGTCTTCAATTCCATATCTCGTCTTCTAACAGTGACTTCAAGTGGTTGTTTCAATACACCTTCTTTCGTATATTGCTCTTGGTTTCTTCACAACTCCTCCCTAAATGTTTCATATAATATGTCCGCATTTCTTCCTTTTTCTTCCTCTTCTTTGATAGTACACTTGCAATTAAATGTGATTCTTTTCAAATTTGTTTGGTTAGAAATAAAATTTCATTTTATGATCTGGTTTCACATATGTTGGCTTATTATCCAAATGAATTTTCTATGTTCTGATTTTTTTTTCCTTTCCAGGGCTTATATTTTTAATTTCTCACTTCAATCTCTTCCAAAAGATATATACAGTTGAAAAGAAGCAGTGAGAAAGCATTACGCAACTTAGTTACTCTTAGTAATAACTCTGGTAGATATTGTAGGAAAGGAATTTTGAAGTTATTCAGGAAGGTTAGAGTTGAAAATTACCCTTTTCCCCACAGGTATAAATATTCCTCCATAGGACAGACAGTTACGAATTAAAAAGAGAAGTTGCTGGTTATATAAAGGTTTATAACTTGTCTAATATCTGTTGCCCTATCCTTTTGGTTTCTTCTCCCACATTACTTGCAACTTACCTTGTTGATTGTTATCTATGTAATGAATCATTTAAAAATCCCTTTTAGAACCAAGGATCCATATTAATTAAGTAAACAATAAACAGTAATATGTGCTCTTTCCGCATAAACTTTTGAATTAATTTTATCTACATAGGACAGAGATGTTGAGAAACTTATCAGTAGTCACTTTCCATATTACTTTTTTTTTCATGTTTATTCATTTTTGAGAGAGAAAGAGAGTAGACATGCAAACGAAGGAGGGGCAGAGAGAGGGAGACAGACAATCTTAACTGGGCTCTGCACTGACAGCAGAAATTCTAATATGGGACTCGGACTCACTAACCCTGAGATCATGACCTCAGCCAAAGTCTGACGTTTGACTAACTGTCCCATGAGGGGCAGAGAGTGGGAGAGGGGAGAGAGAAAGTGAGAGAAGCAGGGCTCACCAGAAGCAAGGCTTGAGCCCACCCCAAACGGGGTCAAACTCACGAGATCAGGACCTGAGCCAAAGTCAGATGCTTAACCAAATGAGCCACCCAGGCATCCCCTTCTTTACTTTTTAATCCCTGCAAATGTTAAGAATAAAACTGAATAAATTGTTGAGAATTTTTCTCTCTTGAGAAAAGTGACCATTTTATACTCTGTTGGTGGGTACATAAATGAATATAAACTTTCCTGAGAAGAATTTAAAAATATGGATCAAAGGCTTTCTTTAAAAATGTTATACTTTAACCAAATAATACACTATTGAAGAATTTCTTCCAAGTAACTAAACAGAAATGTAGTAACAGATTTATATAAAGACATTCCTAATAGCTTTAATTAAAATACAGAAAGAGGGGGAGGAGCTAAGATGGCGGAACAACATGGAAGCTTTTTGTTTCTGTCTCTTGTACATGAAATACAGCCAGATCAACACTAAACCATCCCGCACACCTAGAAAACGGATTTGAGGAATAACAAAACACTCCACACAACCTGA
Source organism: Paguma larvata (assembly GCA_030068075.1). Taxonomy (NCBI): domain Eukaryota; kingdom Metazoa; phylum Chordata; class Mammalia; order Carnivora; family Viverridae; genus Paguma; species Paguma larvata. The sequence goes on from JAINVK010000888.1 coordinate 117,238, forward strand.
ACTGCAGAAATCAGCAGGTACTCAGCGTGGAGAGGTGAATTGGTGGAGAGAGGAGCCACAGAGGGCACAAAGGCAGGTTGGAAAGCAGAGAGAGAATGGACATAGGGGGGAGACTACGGGAAAAGCACACCCCACAAAATCAGCTAGAGAGAAAAGTGGAAAGAGCTACAAGACCGAACTAAAAAGGGAGAAAGGAGTAAGGAGAGGGTTAAGTTTAATTAGGATTCTACAAAAAGGGGGAGTGCAGAGTTTGAAACTCTGCAGTTCAAAATACCTGGTGGTGCTCTGTTGGGAAGGGAAATTCCCAGGAGAAGAGGGAGTCCGGGAGGTCCTCAGGCCATGCGTGATTCTGCTTGAAACGCTGCTGCTACAATACAGTGTGAACTTTGGTGTGGGCTTGTACCCAGGCACACGTCTCAGGACATTGGCCACAACAAGGTCCCACGAGCATTTCTGAATGTGACTGGCACTTGGTCATTGTTGGCGGGACCCTTGCTGAGGGGATCTGAGCCAGTCAAAGCCACAGTCCTTAGAAGTGAGGAGTCAGGAAACACAGCTGCATCTGAGATAAAACTCAGGAGGGAGGGGGCGCTGGGCAACCCCTCGGCAAGGTCATGGACAGAAGAAAAGCAGGAAGTGACAGAAACCAGAGACAAAAGACTTGTGCACGATTCCTTGTCCGGAAGGATACAGAATTCCAATGCAGGGCTGATGACTGGGTGACGCCATTTTCACCCCGCCCACACATGCCCACACACACTTTGATGCACCACAGTGATCCACCACAGTAAGCCAAGAAGTGCCATTACTGGAGAATGGAGCCCTTGCACTGAGCCCTGCCCAACTGGGCCAAGGTTGCTCTTCAGGAAGACCGCAAATCTCTCCTCCTGCTTAGTTCACGGACTATAAAGTGCTTCATAGTTTGACCTCTAGGGGAAAAAGATGTAATATCAATCCCGTTTCAGCCTGTTCACTGCTCTAGCTGTTCGATTTTATTTTTCCCTTTATCCTTTTTATTCCCCTTTCTTTTCTTTTTATTATTTTTTGTGTTTGTTTCTTTTTTCCCCCTGAATATAGAAAGGGAAAATAATTACTTTTATTTTCAATTTTTATTAAAAATACTTTCCTTTATTTTTTCTACTAAGTTTTCCTCTTTTTTGTAAATATTGCAAATTCTATTACACTTTCAACATATCCTTTAATATTTTTTCTATTTAATTGTTCACTTTTTTGTACATTTTTTCAAATTCCATTATACTTCCATCATTGATTTCATCTGTATGTGTTGTTTTTAATTTTTGAATTATAATTTTTTCCCTTTTTAATCAGTCAAGCTCATATCTATTAATCAATTTCATCGAATTCATGTTCTCAAATTTTCAAATACTTTTTTTTCTCTAAATTGTCAAGGTCCTTTCAACAAACAGACCAAAACACACTCAGAATCTAGCATCATTGATTTGATTTTGTATGTATGTCTCTGTGTGTGTGCATTGTTTTAAATTCTTTAATTTTAATTTAATATATTTTTCCATTTATTCTCCAATCAAAACCCTCCTTTCAATAACCAAACCAAACACACCTAGGACCTAGCATCACTTATTTGATTTATGTGTATGTGTGTGTTGTTTTTTTTTAAATTTTTAAATTTTAATTTTTCCCTTTTTTCTCCACTCAATCAGGCTCTTTCAATAACCAGACGAAAATACATCTAGAAGATATCATCATTTATTTGATTTTGTGTGTGTATGTGTGTGTTGTTTTTGATTTTTTAATTTTAATATGTTATGCCTTTTTTTCTCTCTTTCCTTTTCTCTAATGAATCAAGATCCTTTCAATAACCAGAGCAAACACACCTAAGATCTAGCAACATTTATTTGGTCTGTGTGTGTGTATGTGTGTGTGTGTGTTTGTGTGTGTGCTGTTATCGATTTTTTATTTAATTTTTTTTTACCTTAACAATTCCTTTTCTTCCCTCAAAATGACTAAATGAAGGAATTCTCCCCAAAAGAAAGAGCAGGAAGTAATGGCAGCCAGGAACTTAAATAACACATATACAAGCACGATGTCTGAACCAGAATATAGAATTGAGATGATAGGAATAATAGCTGGGGTCAAAAAAAGATTAGAACCCCTCTTTACAGAGATAAAAGAAGTAAAAGCCAGTCAGAGTGAAATAAAAAAAAAAAAACTGCCATAACTGAGCTGCAATCTTGAATGGATGCCACAGCGGCAAGGATGGATGAGGCAGAGCAGAGAATCATGGACATAGAGGAGAAATTAATGGAGAATAATAAAGCAGAATAAAAGAGGGAGAGTAAAGCAAAGAGCAAGCTATAAGAATAAGAGAAATCAGTGACTCATTTAAAAGGAACAACATCAGAATCATAGGGGTCCCAGAGGATGAAGAGAGAGAAAAAGGGGTAGAAGGGTTATGTGAGGAAATCATAGCAGAAAACTTTCCTAACCTGGGGAACGACACAGATATCAAAATGACACAGGAAGCATGGGAGAATCACACAAGATTCAATAAAAACTGACAGTCAACAAGGCATGTCATAGTCAAATTCACATACTCAGGCAAAGAAAGAATCATGAAAGCAGCAAGAGGAAAATAAAGGGCCTAACCTTCAAAGGAAGGCAGATTAGGTTTGCAGCCGACCTATCCACAGAATCTTGGCAGGTCAGAAAGGAGTGGCAGGACATATTCAATGTGCTGAATCGGAAAAATATGCAGCCAAGAATTCTGTATCCAGCAAACCTGTCATTCAAAATTGAAGGAGGGAGAAAAAGTTCCCCAGACAAACAAAAATTAAAGGAGTTCGTGATCACAAACGAATCAGCACTGCAAGAAATGTTAACGGGGACGCTCTAAGGAGAGAAAAGACAGGGGATGGGGGGGGATTACCGAAAGCAACAAAGACTAGAAATGTCCAGAGAACACCACCAGAAACTCCAACTCTACAAGAAACATAATGGCAATAAACTCCTACCTTCCAGTACTCACTCTAAACGTCAATGGACTGAATGTTCCAATCAAAAGACATAGGGTAACAAAATGGATAAGAAAACAAGATCCATCTATATGCTGTTTACAAGAGACCCATTTTAGACATAAAGACAGCTGCAGATTGAATGTAACGGGATGGAGAAACATCTATTATGCTAATGGTCACCAAAAGAAAGCCAGAGTAGCCATACTTAGACCAGACAATCCAGACTTTAAAAACTGTAACAAGAGATGAAGAACGGCATTAGATCATAATTAAGGGGTCTATCCACCAAGAAGACATAATTATTGTAAACATTTATGCTCCAAATATGGTAGCACCCAAATATATAAATCAATTACTCACACATACCCACACACACAAAAAAAAAACTCATTGATAACAATACCGTAATAGTAGTGGACTTCAACACCCACTTCCAGCAATGCACAGATCATCTCAGCGGAAAATCAATGAGGAAACAATGGCTGTGAATGACACGCTGGACCAGATGGACTTAACAGATAAATTCAGCACATTTCATCCTAAAGTAGCAGAGGATACATTCTCCAGTGCACGTGGAACGTTCTCCAGAATAAACCACACATTGGGACACAAAACAGCTCTCAACAAGTACAAAAAGATCGAGATCTTACCATCCATATTTTCAGATCACAACGCTATGAAACTCAAAATCAACCACAAGAAAAATACTGGTGGACTAAGGAACATCCTACTAAAGAACGAATGGGCTAACCAAGAAGTTAAAAAGGAAATTTAAAATACATGGAAGCCTACTAGAACTGATCCGTGATTTCAGCAAAGTTGCAGGATACAAAATCAATGTACAGAAATCGGTGGCATTTCTATACACCAACAATGAAGCAGCAGAAAGAGAAATAAAGAAGCTAATCCCTTTTCACAATTGCACCAAAAACCATAAAATACCTAGGAATAAACCTAACCAAAGATGTGAAAGACCTCTACACTGAAAACTATAAAAAACATATGAAGGAATTGAGGAAGACACAAGGAAATGGAAAAACATCCCATGCTCATGGATTGGAAGAATAAATATCGTTAAAAATGGCAATACTACCCAAAGCAATCTACACATTCAATGCAATCCCAATCAAAATTGCACCAGCATTCTTCTCAAAGCTAGAGCAAACAATCCTAAAATTTGTATGGAACCACAAAAGACCTCGAATAGCCAAAATAATACTGAAGAATAAAACCAAGTCGGGAGGCATCACAATCCCAGACTTTAACCTCTACTACAAAGCGGTGGTCATCAAGACTGTATGGTATTGGCACAAAAACAGACACATAGACCAATGGAATAGAATAGAAAACTCAGAAATGGACCCGCAAGTATATGGCCAACTAATCTTTGATAAAGCGGGGAAAATGTATTCAATGGAAAAAAAGACAGCCTCTTTAATAAATGGTGCTGGGAGAATTGGACAGGAACTTGCAAAAGAATGAAACTAGACCACTTTCTTACACCACTCACAAAAATAAATTCTAAATGGATAAAAGATCTGAATGTGAGACAGGAAACCGTCAAAAATCCTAGAGGAAAAAGCAGAAAAAGCCTCTTTGACCTAAGACGCACCAATTTCTTACTTGACACGTCTCCAAAGGCAAGGGAATTAAAAGCAAAGATGAACTATTGGGACTTCATCAAGATAAAAAGCTTCTGCACAGCAAAAGAAACAACCAACAAAACGAATAGGCAACCAACGGAATGGGAAAAGATCATCGCAAATGACATATCGGATAAAGGACTAATATCTAAAATCTATAAAGAACTTACCAAACTCCACACCCGAAAAACAAACAACCCAGTGAAGAAATGGGCGGAAGATATGAATAGACACTCTCCAAAGAGGACATTCAGATGCAAATAGACACTTGAAACGATGTTCAATGTCACTCATCATCAGGGAAATACAAATCAAAACCACACTGCGATACCACCTCACACCAGTCAGAGTGGCTAAAATGAACAAATCAGGGAACTATAGATGCTGGCGAGGATGTGGAGAAGTAGGCACCCTCCTACATTGTTGGTGGGAATGCAAAACTGGTGCAGCCACTCTGGAAAACGGTGTGGAGGTTCCTCAAAAAAATGAAAATAGAGCTACCCTATGATCCAGCAATAGCCCTGCTAGGAATCTACCCAAGAGACACCAGGATTGCTGATGCATAGGAGCACGTTGTACCCCAATGTTCATAGCAGCACTTCGACAATAGCCAAAACATGGAAAGAAACTAAGTGCCCATCAACTAAAATACATGGAAGTCAATGAAAATGATAACACCACAGCCCAAAACCTGTGGGACGCAACAAAGGCAGTCCTAAGAGGGAAGTATGTAGCAATCCAGGCCTCCCTAAAGAAGAAAGAAAGGTCTCAGATACACAACCTAACTTTATTCCTCAAAGAGCTGGAAATTGAAAATAAACTATTATAAAATTAAAAAAAAAGAGCTGGAAAAAGAACAGCAAATGAAACTCAAACCCAGCAGAAGACAGGAAATAATAATGATTAGAGCAGAAATCCATGCTATTGAAACCAAACCAAACCAAAACAAAACAAAAAACAACAAACAAAAAACAGAACTGACCAATGAAACCAAAAGCTGGTTCTGTGAATGAATTAATAAAATTGATAAACCACTAGCCACTTTGATCAAAAAGAAAAAGGAAAGAACCCAAAAACATAAAATCAAGAATAAAAGAGGGGAGATGACAACCAACACAGCAGTAATAAAAACAATGAGAATATTATGAGCTATTCTATGCCCATTAAATGGGTAATCTGAAAGAAATGGACAAATCCTAAAAATATATAAACTACCAAAATAGAAACAGGAAGAAATAGAAAATTTAAACAGACCAGTAAAGAAATCGAATTAGTCATCAAAAATCCCCCAAAAAACAAGAGTCCAGGGTTAGATGGCTTTCCAAGAGGAATTCTACCAAACCTTTAAGGAAGAGTTAACACCTATGCTCTTGAAGCTGTTCCAAAATGATAGAAATGGAAGGAGAACTTCCAAACTCTTTCAATTAAACCAGCATTACCATGATACCAAAACCAGATAAGGACCCCACTAAAAAAGAGAACTATAGACCTACCTCCTGATGAACATGGATGCAGAAGTCCTCGACAAGATATTAGCCAAACAGATCCAACAATACATCAAAAAAATTAATCACCATGACCAAGTGGGATTTATACCTGGGATGCAGGCTGGTTCCATATCCGCCAAACAATCAATGCGATTCATCACATCAGAAAAAGAAAGGACAAGAACCTAATGATCCTATCAATAGATGCAGAGAAAGCATTTGACGAAATACAGCATTCTTTCTTGAAAAAAAAAAAAACCCTTAAGAAAGTAGGGAGAGAAAGACCATACCTCGAGATCATAAAAGCCACATATGAAAGACCCAACGCTAATATCATCCTCAATGGGGAAAAATAGAGCTTTCCCGCTAAGGTCAGGAACAAGATGGGGGTGTCCCCGCTCGCCACTGTTATTCAACATAGTATTGGAAGTCTTAGCCTCAGCAATCAGGCAACACAAAGACCTAAAAGACATCCAAATTGGCCAGGAGGAGGTCAAACTTTCACTCTTCACAGATGACATGATATCCTATATGGAAAACCCAAGAGATTCCACGCAAAATCTGAGAGAACTCACCCATGAATCTGCAAAGTGGCAGGATATAAAATCAATGCCCAGAAATGGGTTGCATTGGTATACACCAATAATGATGCAACATAAAGAGAAATCAAGGAATAGATCGCATTTACAACTGCACCTAAAACCATAAAATACCTAGGAATAAAACTAACCAAAGGGGTGAAAAACCTCTACATGATAACTATAGAAAGCTTATGGAAGAAATTGAAGAAGACAAGCAAAAATGGAAAACTATTCCATGCTCCTGGATAGGAAGAACAAATATTGTTAAAATGTCAATACTACCCAAAGCGATCTATATATTTAAATAACACCAGCATTCTTTACAGAGCTAGAACAAACAGTCCTAAAGTTTGTATGGAATCAGAAAAGGCCCTGAATAGCCAAAGCAATCCTGAAAAAGAAAACCAAAACAGGAGCACCACAATCCCAGACTTCAGGCTGTATTACAAAGCTGTAATCATCAAGATAGTATGATGCTGGCAAAACAAAACAAAACAAAACAACAACAACAACAACAACAACAACAAAAACCAGACACTCACATCAATGGAACAAAATATATTACCCAGAAATAGACCCCCAAATGTATGGCCACTCATCTTTGACAAAGCAGGAAAGAATATCCAATGGAATAAAGACAGTCTCTTCAGCAAGTGGTGCTGGAAAAACTGGACAGCGACATGCAGAGAAAGGATCCTGGACCACTTTCTTCCACCATACACAAAGTAAATTCAAAATGGATGAAAGACCTACATGTAAGACTGGAAGCCATCAGTATCCTCAAGAAGAAAGCAGGCAAGAACCTCTTTGACCTCGGACTTTGGCACAAGAAGTTAATACTCTAATAGGAGACGAAGAGATTAACTACTTTTCGTTAAAAGGAGGATGTCTATAGATTTTGTCTATTTTTAAAACTCAACACACGTCAAAACTCAGTTTGCTCCCTGGAGCTAAATACTGAAGGTTTGCTGAAGTTTTATGCTACCTACATGCTAAAAATCAGACATGTCAAAATGTACTCTACTTCAGTAAACATAATGTGAAGGTTTGACTCCAAAGAAACATCTGAGGATGATGATAAAAAATGTGAAATAAGGTGTTGATCATACAAATCTTTGTTATGAAAAATATCTCAAAGTGGTTCATGTTGAAATTCTAAGTTCCACGGTGTTGAGTAAAGCATATAAGACTGCACATACTGACGCAAGGAATAGGTGGGTTTAGCTGGGAATATTGTTCCTATTCTTTCTCTTAGTTATTGCTTCTTTCCCAGTTTATTGTTTATGGAAATGCAATTTATATGCAACCCATAGACTTAAAAAGCACCCTAGAGATTATTGTGTTGTGTAAGCAATTTCTTTATGGTTATTCTAGTTCATGAAGTCACATGGTACTTAAGTAGATAAATTAGTTTCCCAGTTAATATGCTACTCCAATACCTGACAGCGAAACTTTAAGGAAAACAAAGCATAAAATGTTTTCCCGAACTTCTATTGTTTAGAGAGCAGAAATCTTCTATTTCCAGACACAATTATGTATTTAGACAATCCCATATTATACACACACCTTTTCTCATAAGTGGAAAATCAGAATGGATCAGATAATTGCTAAAGAGAGAAAACAAGAGTAACAACGAAGTGAACCTCTCCCTCTTTTTGGAGTTGACCTTCTCTTTTTCCTAACCAAGAACTCTACTTGTAACATGCCTATGTCATTCCTAAACCTTTGCATATCTTAATGTAATTCTTCATTTGGATATACTTTAGATGCTTGGAAACAATCTGGTGAAGAAGAACTCACATTTTCTAATTCAGGTTCCATACTTTATAGTTATTAGTACTGTCATTATATGCAGATAATAGCTTCTAGAACAAGTCTTGTTTTGTTTTCTTGTAAGTATTTGTCACAGCAGAAATATCATGTCTTTTTGTGTGAATCACGCGTTTCATCACATTGAAGCAGGCACGCCAGAAATCAAAACGGCTCTCTGAATTACTAGACCGGGGTATATGTCCAATGTCTCAGTGGTATTTTGGTTCATAATTTTTGCCATTTGCATGTCAAACTCTTGGTCTTCTTTCACTTCAAAGGTAACTAGTGGATTCCTTACTGTTTTATTTTCCGTATCACTATAAAAATTCTCCTTTTTGTGAAAAACATGCACAATGTCTGGTTTATTACCATTTTCACAGTCTGATTTATTTTCATTTAATGAAAACTTAGTAGATGCCAGGCAAGCACATTCCGAGGACCCAATTTATACCACTCCACCGCTCTCTCTCTCTCTCTCTCTCTCTCTCTTTCTCCAAAATAGAGAAACATACTAAAAGAGAAAATATAAGTAACTTCTAGACAAACAACAACAATGATTTTGCTCACCACTTTATATTTTGTGATATAAAGTTTGTCAAAAGATTCTTTCAACAGCTCCACTGACATTTAATTAGCATACCACAGAAGTTAAAGAAGATAATCCAGTGGTTTTTAATATTCTCAGAGTAGTGCACCTATCAACAATCTAATTTTAATTCTTAAGTAATAAATTAGTGAGTAATAAATAGTTTTTTTCCCCTACCCCAAAAGAAACCCGAGAGCCACCAAAGTCACTCATTCTTCCCACCTTCTGGCAACCACTAAGTGACTTTCTACTGCTATGGATTTGTTTATTCAGGATATTTCACACAAATGGAATCATATGTGATGTTTGTGATGGGCTTCCTTCTCTTTTAACGTTCATTCATGTTTTTGCATGAGCTGTACTTATCAAAAGAAGTCAACAGTTATTTATCAAATGCCTCTGGGAAGTTGGTGGCTCTTAGGATGATATCTCCTTCATTGGCCTTAAAACGATCCAAATAGAAAAATTACCTTTTCATTGAAAGTTGAAGCAGTACACATATAGAACTGCTCTACTCAAAACGATTTATCATTAATTTTAATAACAGCAAAGAAAAGGGATTGATCTTTTTTATATCCCTTGGTGAGAACACATCTCTATTATTTTTTGAACAAACAAACAAACAAACAAACAAATATTAGCAGGCCAGTATATTTCAAAAAATTGCTAAAAATAAATCACCATGTCATCTATGATTATAGATCTGCACAATATGTGTTCCATTTAAGAAGGGATGACTTGACACAAAAGGCTTGGGTTTCTCACTAATTTGTGAAAAATTATTCTCAAGTTTACCAGTTCAAATGATATGCTCCTAGACTTTGTATTTGGTTTCAAATGCCTTATATGGTCTTAAGAAGTTTTTGCTTCTTTCAAAGCAACCCCACCTCTTGCTTTTTATTGTATAAAAATTGATACAAACTTTTCATCTACAACAATCTTCAGAGCTAGTCACAAATTGTGTAGAAACGAGTATACAATCCCTTTACATCTCCAAAGAGAGGACAATTCTCAGTACTTTCCTGTTGTACACAATTAATATAAAAAGTGTAGAAGTCATCAATTAAGAAAAGGTGAGACATCAATGACCCCATGAGTAATGGAAACCAGTAATGGGCACAATACAGAGAATGCAGCTCGTCTTGACTTCTTGCACTAGGGACTACTTTGTTGTCTACATTTTTTCCAATCGCTCGAATGTTATCAAATATATCACCATATTCCAAACACACAGGAAGATTCAATTACCCATCCATTTCAGCAAGAAGTTGATTTATAGTCTGCCTTGCATATGGATGCATTGGAGACTCGATTCGCTTCCCACGAACAGAATCTAATTTATCCATAAATATAACAGAGAAAGAATTTGCTATTGCTTCCCCTAGGAAAACAGAAGAGATTCAACTAAGTTTAATGACATCAATACTTTTTGAACAAAATCATATAAATACAAAAAACATGTAAGATTGTCAAAAGCCAAAAGAAGACATTCTTTTGGGAGAACACAAAAGGAGGTCTCTTTCTTTCAAAACTGATCTCAGAACAGTAGCCTCAAAAAAAACTGTATCATACAGAATAATATACAACAAAAACAACCGAGTATTCATTCTTCCAATTATACAAACCATAAACAATCAGATTTGAGGCTAATTGTTCTTTAATTACATACTATCGAATGAACGAATAAAATGAATAGGACAACAACAAAAAAAACCCAGCTTTATGACAGCCCCCGACCTCATCAAACACCTCTCTAAGCTCTTCCTTTTGGGGGAAAAGTACTGTTCTGTTTTAGCTCACGCATTAAATTACCTAAAACCAGAACCCCACAATGGCTAGGTCAGTTATGAATCATAATCACACAGCCAAGAAAGGGTTAGGAAACCCACTTCCCCGAAATTTAGAAAATTTGGTATTGTATGAAAGATACCCGAAAACATACTAAACAGATTTCTTAAAGGGCTGGCTCTCACACCCACAAACATCAAATTCTGATCCAGAAGCATAATAAAAAGGAACATCAGCTTCTCCAGCCACAGCTGGAGCAAGAAGCGTCTTTCCTGTCCCTGGTGGCCCAACTAAAAGAATTCTCGAAAGAAAAAATAAGTGAGAATGATTCCAATTAAAAATAAAAACAGGGGTGCCTGGGTGGCAACGTTGGTGAAGTATCTGACTTTGGCTCAGGTCATGATCTCATGGTTCGTGGGTTCGAGTCCCGCATCAGCGCTGTGTTGACTGCTTGGAGCCTGGAGCCTGCTTATGATTCTATATCTCCCTATCTCTCTGCTCCTCTCCAGCTTGCACTCCATTATGCTCTCAAAGATAAAGACACATTAAATTTGGAGGAGGGGCAACATGGTGGAGGAGTAGGGGGCTCCAGTATGTCGCTTGCCCTTTAAACGGGGAGGACTGAAACCATAGTCTCTCTCAACTCCAAAAATCGGGGGGACAAGGTGCTACAGCTAACAAGGAACGAAGGCGAAAACAGACATAGACCAGCTAAACCGTGAGTTTAATCTGGGTCGGATAAAATGAACTCGAACTCGGGAAGTTGAGCTGAGGGGAGGGTGAGCGTCTTCGGAGATAGCTTGGAAAGTGCCGAGGGAACAACATCTGAACGAGAGGGCCAGAGCGGGTGAGACCGCTACCATCCAGCCCCTAAATGCAGGGCTTTTGAAGAGAAGTTCAGTGGCAAACAGCAGCACTACCCGCGCGCTGCCGGGACTGCACCAACCCAGCTCCGAGCAGTGGGGACACGCGCGCCGCAGGGACTGGCAGCGGGGACCCAGGCGGCACCACCTGCCGAGCACCTCTAACCCCGGCACAATTATAACGAAATCTGGGGTACCAGATGGCCGCGTCACCGCGCCAACCTCGCCCAGAGCCTCCGGGGCGCGCACGCCGCCGGGACTGGCAGCAGGGACCCAGGCAGGCCCAGGCGGTGTCTCCTGTGGGACACGGCCGGGTCACCGTCCAGTGAAACACACTAGGCCGGCGTTGGCGGTGGAGAGAGAACAGAAATAAAGGGGCGAATAAAGCCACCAGGACTGGTGGCGCGGGTCTGGAGAGATGCCATTGTTGTCTCACAAGCCAGGAAGTCACCCAAAAAGCCATCCCTGCAGCAGTGGAGGCAGGACCGCCTACACCAAACCACGCCCTTCCCAACCTATCAGCAGGAGCGACTTATGCCAAGTGGAGATTGCTGCCTGGAGTAACTCCAGTCATTTCTTCTTTTTAAATTTATCCCTCCCTTTCTCATTCCTACCGATACCCATCCCTGAGCTGGTCATCCAGGGTACTAACTGGCTTAAACATTTTTTTTTTAACCCACTCTTTGAGGACATGTCCTACAACCTCTTCTTTACTTCCCTAGCCCTTTTTCTGGAATAACCAGGCCATATAAGTTCATCTAGATGACATCGATCTTTATTCCTTTTCCCTCGCACCTGTCCTTATTCTGATTTCTATCAGTCTGGATTAAACCCTTTAGTCGCTCTACCTGGGCAAAGTCCATTTCCTTCTTCTCCCTGCACCAGTCATTATTCTGTCTATATATGCTCTGCCACCAGCACACTACATACCCTGTCCTTAACGTGTAGCTGTTACTTCAGGACATTGCCCTCAGAGAGTCACTTGTTATTTTTTTCTGTTGTGAACTGCTTGGCTGGACCATTTGTCGGTACGTTTGAGTATTTCTGTGTTCCCTGTGTCTGTCAGTCTGTTTTCCTTTCCAGGGCAACTTCAAGAAACAACCCATAACACATCCAGCCATAATGACGAGACGGAAGAATTCTCCTCAAAAGAATCTACAAGAAGCAGTGACAGCTCAAGAATTAATGAAAACAGATATAAGCAACATAACAGAACATGGATATAGAATGATAATCATAACACTAATCGCTGGCCTTGAAAAAAGCTTAGATGAATGCAAGGGGTCCCGCGCGGCAGAGTTCAAGGACCTTAAAAACGGTCAGGAAGAATTAAAGAAGACATTGGAGGAAATACAGGGGAAACTGGAAGCAGCCACAGCACGGATTGAAGAGGTAGAGGAAAGAGTTAGTGCATTAGAAGACAAAATCATTGAAAAAGAGGAAGCAGATAAAAAGAGAGCGAAGCTGATCCAGGAACAGGAAAGGAGAATTCGAGAGCTGAGCGATGCACTCAAAAGAAACAATATCCGTATCATAGGAGTTCCAGAGGAAGAAGAGAGAGAGAAAGGAGTCGAAGGGGTTCTTGAACAAATCATTGCTGAGAACTTCCCCAACATGAGGAAGGAAACGGGCATGGAAATCCAAGAGGCACAGAGAACTCCCCTCAGACATAACTTGAATAGACCTTCTGCAAGGCACATCATAGTGAAGCTGGCAAAATACAGGGCTAGGGAGAGAATCCTGAAAGCAGCTAGGGACAAAAGAACCCTAACATACAGAGGGAGACATATAAGGGTAGTAGCAGACTTATCTACAGAAACTTGGCAAGCCAGAAAGGAATGGCAGGATGTCTTCAATGTGATGAGCAAGAAGGACATGCAACCAAGAATTCTGTATCCAGCTAGCCTGTCATTCAGAATAGAAGGAGAGATCAAGGTTTTTCCCAACAAACAAAAACTGAAAGAATTTATCACAAATAAGCCAGCACTACAAGGGATCCTGAGGGGCACTCTATGAAGGAAAGGTTGCAAAGAACACGGACTGCCAGAGACAGCCTTAGAAACATGAAACTTACAGATAATACAGTGACTGTAAGCGCATATTTTTCAATATTAACACTGAATGTAAATGGAGTAAATGCGCCAATCAAAAGACACAGGATAACAGAATGGATTAAAAAAACAAGACCCATCTATTTGCTGTCTTCAAGAAACTCATCTTAAACCTGAAGACACCTTCAGATTGAAAGTGAGGGGATGGAGAACTATCTACCATGCTACTGGAAGGCAGAAGAAAGCCCGAGTAGCCACACTTATATCAGACAAATTAGACTTTAAAATGAACGATGTAATAAGAGATGAAGAAGGACATTATATAATAGTCTCAGGAACCATCCAGCAGGAAGAGCTAACAATTGTAAATATCTAAGCACCGAATTCGGGGGCACCCAAATTTCTAAAACAACTAATTACAAACATTAGCAACCTCATCGATAAAAATGTCCTAATAGTAGGGGATCTCAACACTCCACTCTCGCATTGGATAGATCCACAAAACAGAAAATCTCCGCAGAAACAATAGCCCTGAACGACACATTAGAACAGATGGGCCTCACAGACATCTTTAGGGTCCTTCATCCAGAGGCAAAGGAATTTACGTTCTTCTCAACTGCACACGGTACATTTTCCAAGATAGACCACATTCTGGGGCACAGGGAAGCTCTGAATAAATATAAAAGAATTGAGATCATACCGTGTACACTGTCAGACCACAATGCTTTGAAACTTGAAATCAACCACAGGAGAACGCCTGGAAAATATCCAAGAACATGGTGGCTAATGGTGGCTAAGAAATAACCTACTAAGACATGACTGGGTCAACCAAGCCATCAGAGAAGAAATTAAAAAATACATGGAAACAAATGAAAATGAAAATACAACAATCCAAACGCTCTGGGACGCAGGAAAGGCAGTCCTGAGAGGAAAATATATTGCAATCCAGGCCCATCTCAAGAAACAAGAAAAATCAATAACACAAATTCTAACAGCACGCCTAAAGGAACTAGGAGCAGAACAACTAAAACAACCCAAGCCCAGCAGAAAGAGAGAAATAACAAAGATCAGAGCACAAATTAACCATATGGAGACAGAAAAGGTAGTGGAACAGATCAATGAAACCAAAAGCTGGTTCTTTGAAAAAATAAACAAAATAGACAAACCTCTAGCCAGGCTTCTCAAAAAGAAAAGAGAGAGAACTCAAATAGATAAAATCGTGAATGAAAAGGGAGAAGTTACAACCAATCCCTCAGAGATACAAGCAATCATCAGAGAATACTATGAAAAATTATATGCCACCAAACTTGGCAATCTGGAAGAAATGGACAGCTTCCTAAATAGCCACACGCTACCAAAACTCAAACGGGAAGAAATAGAAAAATTGAACAGACCCATAACTAGTGAAGAAATAGAATCAGTTATCAAAAACCTCCCAGCAAATAAAAGCCCTGAACCAGATGGCTTCCCTGCGGAATTTTACCAGACATTTAAAACAGAGTTAATTCCTATCCTCCTCAAGCTGTTCCAAACAATTGAGACGGAAGGAAAACTCCCGGACTCATTCTAGGAAGCCAGCATCACTTTGATTCCCAAACCAGATAGAGACCCAGCAAAGAAAGAGAATTACAGGCCAATATCCCTGATGAATATGGATGCAAAAATTCTCAACAAGATACTAGCAAATCAAATCCAACAGCATATAAAGAGAATTATCCACCATGATCAAGTAGGATTCATCCCTGGGTTGCAGGGCTGGTTCAATATTCACAAATCAATCAACGTGATGCATCACATCAACAAAAGAAAAGATGAGAACCATATGATCCTGTCAATAGATGCAGAAAAAGCTTTTGACAAAATACAGCACCCTTTCTTAATGAAAACTCTCGAGAAAGTCGGGATAGAAGGAACATACTTAAACATCATAAAAGCCATCTATGAAAAGCCCACAGCTAATATCATCCTCAATGGGGAAAAATTGAGAGCCTTCCCCGTGAGATCAGGAACACGACAGGGGTGTCCACTCTCGCCACTGCTATTTAACATAGTGTTGGAAGTCTTAGCATCAGCAATCAGACAACAAAACAAAATAAAAGGCATCAAGATTGGCAAGGACGAAGTCAAACTTTCACTTTTTGCAGATGACATGATACTTTACATGGAAAACCCGACGGAATCCACGAAAAGCCTACTAGAACTGATCCATGATTTCAGCAAAGTTGCAGGACACAAAATCAATGTACACAAATCGGCGGCATTTCTATACACCAACAATGAAGCAGCAGAAAGAGAAATAAAGAAGCTAATCCCTTTCACAATTGCACCAAAAACCATAAAATACTTAGGAATAAACCTAACCAAAGAGGTGAAAGACCTCTACACTGGAAACTATAAAAAACTTATGAAGGAAATTGAGGAGGACACAAGGAAATGGAAAAACATCACATGCTCATGGACTGGAAGAATAAATATCGTTAAAATGGCAATACTACCCAAAGCAATCTACACATTCAATGCAATCCCAATCAAAATTGCACCAGCATTCTTCTCAAAGCTAGAGCAAAGAATCCTAAAATTTGTATGGAACCACAAAAGACCTCGAATAGCCAAAGTAATACTGAAGAATAAAACCAAGGCGGGAGGCATCCCAATCCCAGACTTTAACCTCTACTACAAAGCGGTAGTCATCAAGACTGTATGGTATTGGCACAAAAACAGACACATAGACCCATGGAATAGACTAGAAAACTCAGAAATGGACCCGCAAGTATATGGCCAACTAATCTTTGACAAAGCGGGAATATGTATCCAATGGAAAAAAGACAGCCGTTTTAACAAATGGTGCTGGGAGAACTGGACAGCAACATGCAAAAGAATGAAACTAGACCACTTTCTTACACCACTCACAAGAATAAATTCTAAATGGATAAAAGATCTGAATGTGAGACAGGAACCCGTCAAAATCCTAGAGGACTCGGGAAGTTGAGCCAAGGGGAGGGTGAGCGTCTTCGGAGATAGCTGGGAAAGTGCCGACCGAACAACATCTGAACGAGAGGGCCAGAGCGGTTTTCCTTTCCAGGGCAACTTCAAGAAACAACCCATAACACATCCAGCCAAAATGACGAGACGGAAGAATTCTCCTCAAAAGAGTCTACAAGAAGCAGTGACAGCTCAAGAATTAATGAAAAGAGATATAAGCAACATAACAGAACTTGAATATAGAATGTTAATCATAAAACTAATTGCTGGCCTTGAAAAAAGCTTAGATGAATGCAAGGGGTCCTACGAGGCAAAGTTCAAAGACCTTAAAAACGGTCAGGAAGAATTAAAGAAGACATTGGAAGAAATACAGGGGAAACTGGAAGCAACCACAGCACGGATTGAAGAGGTAGAGGAAAGAGTTAGTGCATTAGAAGACAAAATCATTGAAAAAGAGGAAGCAGATAAAAAGAGAGAGAAGCTGATCCAGGAACAGGAAAGGAGAATTCGAGAGCTGAGCGATGCAGTCAAAAGAAACAATATCCGTATCATAGGAGTTCCAGAGGAAGAAGAGAGAGAGAAAGGAGTCGAAGGGGTTCTGGAACAAATCATTGCTGAGAACTTCCTCAACATGAGAAGGAAACGGGCATGGAAATCCAAGAGGCACAGAGAACTCCCCTCAGACGTAACTTGAATAGACCTTCTGCACGGCACATCATAGTGAAGCTGGCAAAATACAAAGATAGGGAGAGAATCCTGAAAGCAGCTAGGGACAAAAGAACCCTAACATACAAAGGGAGACCTATAAGGGTAGTAGCAGACTTATCTACGAAACTTGGCAAGCCAGAAAGGAATGGCAGGACATCTTCAATGTGATGAGCAAGAAGGACATGCAACCAAGAATTCTGTATCCGGCTAGCCTGTCATTCAGAATAGAAGGAGAGATCAAGGTTTTTCCCAACAAACAAAAACTGAAAGAATTTATCACAAATAAGCCAGCACTGCAAGAGATCCTGAGGGGCATTCTATGAAGACAAGGAGGCAAAGAAACAAACTACCAGACACAGCCTTACAAACATGAAACTTACAGATAATACAGTGACTGTAAGCCCATATTTTTCAATATTAACACTGAATGTAAATGGACTAAATGCGCCAATCAAAAGACACAGGATAACAGAATGGATTAAAAAACAAGACCCATCTATTTGCTGTCTTCAAGAAACTCATCTTAAACCTGAAGACACCTTCAGATTGAAAGTGAGGGGATGGAGAACTATCTACCATGCTACTGGAAGGCAGAAGAAAGCCCGAGTAGCCACACTTATATCAGACAAATTAGACTTTAAAATGAACGATGTAATAAGAGATGAGAAGGACATTATATAATAGTCTCAGGACCATCCAGCAGGAAGAGCTAACAATTGTAAATATCTACGCACCGAATTCAGGGGCACCCAAATTTGTAAAACAACTAATTACAAACATTAGCAACCTCATCGATAAAAATGTCCTAATAGTAGGGGATCTCAACACTCCACTCTCAGCATTGGATAGATCAACAAAACAGAAAATCTCCGCAGAAACAATAGCCCTGAACGACACATTAGACAGATGGGCCTCACAGACATCTTTAGGGTCCTTCATCCAGAGCAAAGGAATTTACGTTCTTCTCAACTGCACACGGTACATTTTCCAAGATAGACCACATTCTGGGGCACAGGGAAGCTCTGAATAAATATAAAAGAATTGAGATCATACCGTGTACAGTGTCAGACCACAATGCTTTGAAACTTGAAATCAACCACAGGAGAAAGCCTGGAAAATATCCAAGAACATGGCGGCTAAGAAATAACCTACTAAAGATGACTGGGTCAACCAAGCCATCAGAGAAGAAATTAAAAAATACATGGAAACAAATGAAAATGAAAATACAACAATCCAAACGCTCTGGGATGCAGCAAAGGCAGTCCTGAGAGGAAATATATTGCAATCCAGGCCCACCTCAAGAAACAAGAAAAATCAATAACACAAATTCTAACAGCACGCCTAAAGGAACTAGAAGCAGAACAACTAAAACAACCCAAGCCCAGCAGAAAGAGAGAAATAACAAAGATCAGAGCACAAATTAACCATATGGAGACAGAAAAGGTAGTGGAACAGATCAATGAAACCAAAAGCTGGTTCTTTGAAAAAATAAACAAAATAGACAAACCTCTAGCCAGGCTTCTCAAAAAGAAAAGAGAGAGAACTCAAATAGATAAAATCGTGAATGAAAAGGGAGAAGTTACAACCAATCCCTCAGAGATACAAGCAATCATCAGAGAATACTATGAAAAATTATATGCCACCAAACTTGGCAATCTGGAAGAAATGGACAGCTTCCTAAATAGCCACACGCTACCAAAACTCAAACGGGAAGAAATAGAAAATTGAACAGACCCATAACTAGTGAAGAAATAGAATCAGTTATCAAAAACCTCCCAGCAAATAAAAGCCCTGACCAGATGGCTTCCTGCGGAATTTTACCAGACATTTAAAACAGAGTTAATTCCTATCCTCCTCAAGCTGTTCCAAACAATTGAGACGGAAGGAAAACTCCCGGACTCATTCTAGGAAGCCAGCATCACTTTGATTCCCAAACCAGATAGAGACCCAGCAAAGAAAGAGAATTACAGGCCAATATCCCTGATGAATATGGATGCAAAAATTCTCAACAAGATACTAGCAAATCAAATCCAACAGCATATAAAGAGAATTATCCACCATGATCAAGTAGGATTCATCCCTGGGTTGCAGGGCTGGTTCAATATTCACAAATCAATCAACGTGATGCATCACATCAACAAAAGAAAAGATGAGAACCATATGATCCTGTCAATAGATGCAGAAAAAGCTTTTGACAAAATACAGCACCCTTTCTTAATAAAAACTCTCGAGAAAGTCGGGATAGAAGGAACATACTTAAACATCATAAAAGCCATCTATGAAAAGCCCACAGCTAATATCATCCTCAATGGGGAAAAATTGAGAGCCTTCCCCGTGAGATCAGGAACACGACAGGGGTGTCCACTCTCGCCACTGCTATTTAACATAGTGCTGGAAGTCTTAGCATCAGCAATCAGACAACAAAACAAAATAAAAGGCATCAAGATTGGCAAGGACGAAGTCAAACTTTCACTTTTTGCAGATGACATGATACTTTACATGGAAAACCCGACAGAATCCACGAAAAGCCTACTAGAACTGATCATGATTTCAGCAAAGTTGCAGGACACAAAATCAATGTACAGAAATCGGTGGCATTTCTATACACCAACAATGAAGCAGCAGAAAGAGAAATAAAGAAGCTAATCCCTTTCACAATTGCACCAAAAACCATAAAATACTTAGGAATAAACCTAACCAAAGAGGTGAAAGACCTCTACACTGAAACTATAAAAAACTTATGAAGGAAATTGAGGAAGACACAAGGAAATGGAAAAAACATCCCATGCTCATGGACTGGAAGAATAAATATCGTCAAAATGGCAATACTACCCAAAGCAATCTACACATTCAATGCAATCCCAATCAAAATTGCACCAGCATTCTTCTCAAAGCTAGAGCAAACAATCCTAAAATTTGTATGGAACCACAAAAGACCTCGAATAGCCAAAATAATACTGAAGAATAAAACCAAGGTGGGAGGCATCACAATCCCAGACTTTAACCTCTACTACAAAGCGGTGGTCATCAAGACTGTATGGTATTGGCACAAAAACAGACGCATAGACCAATGGAATAGAATAGAAAACTCAGAAATGGACCCGCAAGTATATGGCCAACTAATCTTTGACAAAGCGGGAAAATGTATCCAATGGAAAAAAGACAGCCTTTTTAACAAATGGTGCTGGGAGAATTGGACAGCAACATGCAAAAGAATGAAACTAGACCACTTTCTTACACCACTCACAAAAATAAATTCTAAATGGATAAAAGATCTGAATGTGAGGCAGGAAACCGTCAAAATCCTAGAGGAGAAAACAGGAAAAAGCCTCTTTGACCTAAGACGCACCAATTTCTTACTCGACACGTCTCCAAAGGCAAGAGAATTAAAAGCAAAGATGAACTATTGGGACCTCATCAAGATAAAAAGCTTCTGCACGGCAAAAGAAACAACCAACAAAACGAATAGGCAACCAACGGAATGGGAAAAGATCATCGCAAATGACATATCGGATAAAGGACTAATATCTAAAATTTATAAAGAACTTACCAAACTCCAAACCCGAAAAACAAACAACCCAGTGAAGAAATGGGCGGAAGATATGAATAGACACTTCTCCAAAGGGGACATTCAGATGGCCAACAGACACATGAAACGATGCTCAATGTCACTCAGCATCAGGGAAATACAAATCAAAACTACACTGAGATACCACCTCACACCAGTCAGAGTGGCTAAAATGAACAAATCAGGAAACTATAGATGCTGGCGAGGATGTGGAGAAGTAGGCACCCTCCTACACTGTTGGTGGGAATGCAAACTGGTGCAGCCACTCTGGAAAACGGTGTGGAGGTTCCTCAAAAAAATGAAAATAGAGCTACCCTATGACCCAGCAATAGCCCTGCTAGGAATCTACCCAAGAGACACAGGAATGCTGATGCATAGGAGCACGTGTACCCCAATGTTCATAGCAGCACTTTCGACAATAGCCAAATCATGGAAAGAGACCAAGTGCCCATCAACTGACGAATGGATAAAGAAGTTATGGTACTTATATACAATGGACTACTACGTGGCAATGAGAAAAAATGAAATCTGGCCATGTGTAGCAAGATGGATGGAACTGGAGGGTATTATGTTAAGTGAAATAAGTCAGTCAGAAAAAGACAGATACCATATGTTTCCACGAATAGGTGGACTTTGTGAAACTAAGCAAAAACCAGGGGGAGGGGAAGAGGGGAAAGAAAAAAAAGACACAGAGAGGGAGGGAGATAAAACATAAGAGACTCTCAAAGACTAAGAAAAAACTGAGGGTAAGGGGGATGAGGGAGGGGGGAGAGGGGGTGATGGGCATTAAAAAGGGCACATGTTGGGATGAACACTGGGTGTTATATGTAAACCAATTTGAAAATAAACTATTATAACAAAAAAAAAAAAAAAAAAAATCCTAGAGGAGAAAGCAGGAAAAAGCCTCTTTGACCTAAGACGCACCAATTTCTTACTCGACACGTCTCCAAAGGCAAGGGAATTAAAAGCAAAGATGAACCATTGGGACCTCATCAAGATAAAAAGCTTCTGCACAGCAAAAGAAACAACCAACAAAACGAATAGGCAACCAACGGAATGGGAAAAGATCATCGCAAATGACATATCGGATAAAGGACTAATATCTAAAATCTATAAAGAACTTACCAAACTCCACACCCGAAAAACAAACAACCCAGTGAAGAAATGGGCGGAAGATATGAATAGACACTTCTCCAAAGAGGACATTCAGATGGCCAACAGACACATGAAACGATGCACAATGTCACTCATCATCAGGGAAATACAAATCAAAACCACACTGCGATACCATCTCACACCAGTCAGAGTGTCTAAAATGAACAAATCAGGAAACTATAGATTCTGGCGAGGATGTGGAGGAGTAGGCACCCTCCTACACTGTTGGTGGGAATGCAAACTGGTACAGCCACTCTGGAAAACGGTGTGGAGGTTCCTCAAAACAATGAAAATAGAGCTATCCTATGACCCAGCAATAGCACTGCTAGGAATCTACCCAAGAGACACAGGATTGCTGATGCATAGGAGCACGTGTACCCCAATGTTCATAGCAGCACTTTCGACAATAGCCAAAACATGGAAAGAAACTAAGTGCCCATCAATTGACGAGTGGATAAAGAAGATGTGGTACATATATACAATGGACTACTATGTGGCAATGAGAAAAAATGAAATCTGGCCATGCGCAGCAACATGGATGGAACTGGAGGGTATTATGTTAAGTGAAATAAGTCAGTCAGAAAAAGACAGGTACCATATGTTTCCACGAATAGGTGGACTTGGTGAGACTAAGCAAAATCCAGGGGGAGGGCTAGAGGGGAAAGGAAAAAAGACACAGAGAGGGAGGGAGATAAAACATAAGAGACTCTCAAAGACTAAGAACAATCTGAGGGTGAGGGAGGTGAGGGAGGTGAGGGAGGGGGGAGAGGGGGTGACGGATATTAAAGAGGGCACGTGTTGGGATGAACACTGGGTGTTATATGTAAACCAATTTGAAAATAAACTATTATAATAAAAGAAATTAAAAAAATTAAAAAAAAAGAAAAGTTGGTAGGGGATAGATTTATCAAGACAGGTCCATGGGATTTTATCAGTAACAATTTAATAAATGATGTACTCATTGAGATTGACATAGTGAATACCAATTTAATAGCACATATTGAAAAAAGTAAATTACTTATATTTAAAATTAGAAAAGTCAATTAATGGACCCTTGGTTTACATCAGTTGTAGGTATAAAAGACTTTTGGTAAGGCTCGATGGGACTTAAAGTACTGTAAAAATATATGTACGTTTCACATATATACAATGTACTACCACGTGGCAATGAGAAAAAATGAAATCTGGCCATGTGTAGCAACATGGATGGAACTGGAGTGTATTATGTTAAGTGAAATAAGTCAGTCAGAAAAAGACAGATACCGTATGTTTCCACGAATAGGTGGACTTTGTGAGACTAAGCAAAAACCAGGGGGAGGGGAAGAGGGGAAAGGAAAAAAAGACACAGAGAGGGAGGGAGAAAAAACATAAGAGACTCTCAAAGAGTAAGAACAAATCGAGGGTGAGAGGGGGTGAGGGAGGGGGGAGAGGGGGTGACGGGCATTAAAGAGGGCACGTGTTGGGATGAACACTGGGTGTTACATGTAAACCAATTTGAAAATAAACTATTATATAAAATAATAATAATAAAAAGAAAATATGAGAGTCATTTAAACCAGGGTTTAATAATAGTTTCCATAATTTTCTTAATGTGTCTTTGAAATAGAGAACTATTTCACTTAGTGTTCCTATAAAAAATTCTTCTACATGGTTTTTAAATTTTATAATCAGGCAGGTATTATTTCCTAACAGTGGTTATTTCTTAACCACTAATAGAAGTTAATCTAACGTTTTTGCTATAACATAAACCTTAAAATTTACCAAAATATTATTTTCCCAAACCAAGTCAAACTTGAAATTTATACAGGGTCTGAAGGAACTTTTCTTGTAATCCACAAAGCAATGTAATTCTAATAAGCCCTCTGACAATGCAGATGGCATACAATGGTAACAGATTACAACTTTTCTACTTCGATGCAAAAAACAACAATCTCGAATTGACCCAATCTGTGAAGTGTTGACTCGTAGGAAAAAGAGGCCTAGACACTAAACTATACATATTTTCTCTCTCCTAACTCTTAGGCAGACTAACTACAAAAAATATCATGTATTTAAATGATTAAAATATCAGATATAATTACCAGAAAAAAAAACAAAACAGTTTTTTAAGAGTCCATAAATGCCAAACAGCAGCAGAATGAAGAGAATCAGACGTGTTAGTCCTAGAGAATCTGGTAGGAGAAAGAAAAGGCCTTAAATCAAATGACATCGATGAGCAAGGACAGCTTGATAAAAGGCAAATATTAGGTTATTGGTGGAAATCATATTTCATCACAAGCGGTTTTGGAACTGGGCATTCTTTTTCATAACTGCCATGATTTCTTTTCAGCACCCTGTTACTGAAACCTCACGAAGCCCCTCAGGCTTCTGTCCTTGGTTTTGGTTTTCAAGAATATGGACAGTGTCCGCAGATATTTCCATTTTGACACACCTTACATTACAAATATAACAAGTAATGAAAAAGTGGATAATTGTTAGAAAAAAATATTTATATTTTCCACTTCAAGATCTATCTTTTCACTTCAAGATAGGACTATGACTTCCTTTTAGGTATCTTCCCAAATGTGAATGGGGTCAAATCAACTTACATTGGTGTTATTGTGTTAGTGTTTGAGCTTTCAGAAAACCCTCTGCAAAACCAGTTTTAAGTGCATCTTGGTGAGCTTCAATTATATTTTTGGTCTTCATGAGTTTGTCCAAACTCTTGACATCTGATCCTCTGTCCTGCAAAAGGAACCCCTAAATACACAAACAACACATTACTTTGATTGACTGTATAGATAACACTAAGCAAAAATATAATGACAACTCGCAAAAAATTCATTCAAAGAGTCTAGAATTTCTAATGTTTATTGTTTATGTGAAGACTTACCCTAATCCTCAACAATAAATTACTTAATTAATGGCTAGAAAACTAACTTTGGACCTTACACTTCCATCTATCAGTTCATATAAAGAAACTCTCTTTAAGAACATTATAGTGA